>JASDQU010738085.1:17828-75002 GCA_032191745.1 Picea mariana | reverse complement strand
CATGTTGACATCATCATCCATTGGAGCATTATAAATTTCTTGGATCAATCTATTTGTCCCATCATCATCAACTGTATTATTAATATCATCATTTTCCATAGGAATAACGTGATCACCATTATCCACACGATTAAGTTCATCTTGTTCTTCAGTATTATCTCTATGAAAACGTCTCCTGCTAGGCGACATCACATTCTTAGGATGGTTTTTCTTTAATAAAAACAATGGAAGCAATAAAATACAGTTAGAGTATATCACAAATATTATTTTGAAAGATAAATTAAGAAAAAAAACAATTAATGTATAATACCCTTAAAGATCTATAATAACTAATTACTTACCATGGGATGATATTCATTGCCCCCTTCAACATGCCCATTCTCCCTACAATGTTTTTCAACTATTTTTAAAGGTAGTCTTCTTCCATTAAAACCCCTTCATTCACAACAAGGGAAATAACATTTCCCATCACCATGAATCACCACGTGCCGCTTTAACATAACAAGCTCTCTTTTCTCATCTAGAGTTGACATTGTAATTACCTATTACAACAAATCCATTGAAACATTATAAGTACAATATATAAATCTATTCAAATAATTTGGTGTATATTTAGATATTTGTAATGAAAATTATACAACATGTTCAAAAAAAATAAGGGACAAAGCATGAAACATTAATAAGAGGAGGTGGATCTATTATCACCCAAAATCACACTATATAATATTAAGTCCCTAATAAAAATTAGGGTAGCTTTAGGGATACACAAGAGTATTGATGCCCAATATCAACAAAAAATCCACTGCTCTTCACTTCTAGTTGGTTCTTTTCCAACTCAAGGAGGAAACCCTAAATGTAAATTTACTAAGGCAGGGATACTTAGATATTCAAGAATTTCCATGAAATATAAGAACAAAATTAGAGTGATTGTAGCTGAATCAATAATTTTTTTACTCTATCAAAAGTGGATAACCATAAAATATTTCTAAGGAGTTAAAATAAACCATAAAATCTGATTGAAGGAGTGAAAATAAACCATAAAATAGTTCAATAGCACCAAATTACTAAATCACACATAAATAATTTAAGTACTGACCTTCAAAATCTCAGCTATGTAGAGTCTGATCAATTCAATCTTTCTCTTCTTGAAAGAGAATTGAAATCAAGATTTCATAAAAAACCAGAACACCATTGCATCAAAACACCCGAATGATTTTCGCAACTGTATAAAAGGATTTTCGCAACTATAGCAAATTTTCTATAACTGAGATATACATAGGATTTACTTGTCGTAAATGACCATTTGATTCTCACACGTGCCATGGTTGGTTGCTATAGCGACTAATTGGTGGTTGGTCGCTCTACTGACCAACTTTCATCGTTAAAACGACCAACTTGGAAGGTTGGTCGCTAGAGCGACCAACATTTGGACCCCCCCAAAAAAAGGATATTTAGTCCAAAAAAAGAAAAAAAATACGAAATTTTAAACCTTCGTAATATTTCATCGTAATTTGCGCCCAATGTAGTAGTGTGTAACATCAAACTTGATAACATTAGATCCACACGGGTCTAGAGATCCTAACCTAGATAATAAGGCATTCCTCTGTGAAGGACATGTCTGGAGTACCTCCAAAGCTGACATCGCACAAGGGGTTTGACCCATATCCTCGACAATAGAGTAGTTATGGGTAGCTCTAACATTAGGGTTGTGGGTAGAGAATTTTAGTACTCCTTTCGAAATACAAGGTGAAGGCTATGGATTTTTCAATATGCAAAGGCCTTTCCGAAGGAGGGGAAGACTCTAGAATTGGAACAGCCTATGAAGAACTTTAATCACGAGATCGAGTGGCTACATTAATCTAAGACTTAACCATATTTATGCATACACGATCACCTTCATGCACCAGAGGGTTTTGATTCCCACTCACCGCATTTCTGGCATTAGAGGAGCTCGAGGCTAGGTGCTTATTATGAGAAAAAGGATTAGTCAGCACAACAGGCAGTTGATATAAGATCCTCACAACTTCCTCGAGTTTGGGGCACAAGTGGGTAAGGTGATCATTAGTACAAATCTTGCAAGGAAACTTCACCTTTCGCTTCTCTTTCTTTCCCTCACCAACATTAACCTTCAATCTATCATTATTAGTGGTGTCCTTGGTTTTATTAAAATTCTTCCCACCCTTATGATTACCTTGTCCTTTCCTTATTTTCCCTCCTGGTTGTTGGTTACCATTCGGGTTGGTCAACGAATGTACATAATGAACATAAGCCAACTTAGTGGGAGCGGAGGACACAAATGAAGTCTGTCATCCTATAGACTGGCTTAGAGACAACTCTTTCAAATGGTTTTTCACCAAGTTTGTAGATTTAACATTTGCAGAGCCTATAATTCCATCGACATGAGGCCCGAGCTTTTGTCTAAGTTCGTAGTTTGACCTCGATGTGTCAGAAATAATTTTGTATAACATCCCAGACTAAGCATATATGAGATCTAACTACTGGGCTTTGAAAATCGCTTCCTCTTCAGATGTAACTATGGATGTAGAAACATGCTTTGAAATATAAGGCAGTAAAGACTTAAGAAACCATTCCAACAGGAACTATGGAGGAATGTAAGATTTGATCAACCTCTTTCATCTACACCACTCTTTGATATGGTCCAAGATGTGGGTGGGTTTGTCCTGGCGAAGGGCCAACAGAATTTCTATGCCAACATCGTAACAAATAGGCAACTAGAAGTGGTTGAGAAAGACTAAAAGCATCTGGTTAAAATTACCTTATGTCCCCCCTAGTAACTCAATGTACCATTTCGCAGCAACCCCTGTGAGGGTGCATTGAAACGGTCTCAAATGAATAGAATCGTGGTTAAGAGCATTTGAAGAGCACCAAAGATGAAAAGTAGTAACGTGATCACCGGGATCCTCACTAGTCTTACCCTCGAATTTCAGAATATTCGAAGGAAGCTTAGTGGGGACGGGGGGCCATGACGCACTGGGTCATTCGTTAATCTTGATAGGTCTGGAAAATTAAGCATGGCCAGAAAAGGGAGTCGGGGTTGCGAAAACTGAACCCATTCTCCTAGGAAAAGTTGTTGTTGGGGAATCACAGCCCATCCAGGGTTTCGGTATCCACCATGGCCCAGTCTGAGATTGTAAAATCCCCCTCCAAAATGATTCATAAGAGTTTGGTTGGGAACCATTCTAGTGGGAATGTTATAATGAGTGTTATAAATATTTCTCCCAGTCGGAGTAACTTTAGGTTGGGGGTTTTCCAAAGTATGAAACTGACCTCCCCTATGTGGAAATTTGGAGGATAGAGGTGGATTCTTCATGCCAAATGTGTTGGTCGGAATCAGTGTGGAGGAGGTAGGTGTGAAGGATGGAACATAGGCAACAACTTGTCTGCTCGGTTGATTACTCCATCTAGGAGCATTAAGACTAGGATTAGACCCAAGGTGAAAAGGAGGTTGGATTCCAACCGTGGGATTCATTTGGGAAATGTGAGCTCCACCAAACAAGAGTGGAATATATGGAGGAGCCATGCCCCCAAGTCCAATACTAGGATTTGTATTCGTCACTAGAATGGATGGTAAAAATTGTGATGTCATATTCTACATACCATAAGAGAAAGAGATAGAGGCCATAGGAATAGACTGAGTATTGTACCTAGGTAGACCCAAAAGGGTTCATCACTATCGGTTGAGTAGCAACCATAGGCTAGATAGGAGCGATGACTGGGACCTCTGGCACTACAACCATAGTAGTTGAATGTGTTGAGGGAGATCCATTAACTACCATAGGTATGGGAGTCAAAGGACTCCCAGTAACTTTCTGACTTGACTTAGTACTCATTCGGGTATGATCCCAAGTCTAGTAGGTGGAGGTGTGTGTACCACATTTGATAATTGTATGCCTTTTAGAAGGAAAATACTCAAATGTGGTGGTAAATTTAACAAACATTGGGACCTTGAGGAAGCGGGTCTGGCTCCACAATGAATCAAGACTCAAGATATAAAAATAAAAATCCTAAGGCCAACTAACACTCAAAGAGCACACCAAAATAAAAAAAGGCCAAATGCACACAAACAGTATAAAATAGTTCAAATGGGGACTCCCTCACTAGAGTAGGTATGCCTCACCCAAAAGGGGCCTAAGACTCCCTTCAAAATATTAGAGGTATCAAAATCAGTTATAAGGGCCCTCATGGGCTTAACAACACAGTCAGTCAGATCCCCCCGGAGAGGTAATCCTCCATAAAGGTTGTGTATTTTTCAACCCTTATATGACTCAGGGTACCCACAGAATATCCCCTGCAAGTAACCTATGTGGCTACCTATTTCAAGCAACTAAATCCAGCATGATATAACCAATGCGCAGGCGAACAGTCATAAGTCAGGTCCATCGTATGGGTAGGGTAGCAAAGCACAAAATATTGAAAGAACCATCTCTCACAGAGGTAAAGGTACTAGCAAGACCCCCATATACGAATAGATCCCTAGAAATATCTCTAACATTAAGAAGGTATTAGAGGGATATCTCTGCAACCAACTTCACTCGACCTCGTGTTTAACTCCAGTGTGAGTGGAGCCTCCTGATGTCACTAATTATACAATGGATTTCACCACTCCCTTAATCAAACACATATATTGAGTTTAATATCCTTGGAGAAGTTTACTCACAAAATCCTATTCCAAGGCACTAAATCTTAGGTTAGTTTGTGTACCCTGAAAAATAAAATCGTTTCTAATCAATTTTAAATTTATCAGTGTTACTTTTAATGGCTTGGTTTACTCAAAATATGTGGTCCTGAAACTGATGACGTTGTGACTCAACATATAAAAGAAATGAATATGAATATAATGCAAAGTCCTAACTTCAATTCTCAAAAAAGAAAATGACAAAATTTTCACAAATGCAACTTTCAATTCAATTTTGCAATTTCAATAAGATACAATATTTCCACATATATCAAGATCAATATCAAACAACCCAAAGATCAAATGCCAAAATGCAAAATGTATATTTTTGTATTTTCAATATAAAGAATGAAAATGCAAGGAATAAATAACATCTTGATATATAGACCCTATTGTAATAAAAAGAGACAAACCAAGTAGGATACCAAGAAGCAAACACTCATCCCAAGATGTAAGAACAACCAATGAAAAAGATGATGAGAAAGAAGAACCGCTCCAAAATTCAACCAAATAAAGGTTTCCTATCACTCTGCAGGCACTCAACAGTTATGACAGAGACCCAACAAAACTCAGAAACCGTCAAAACTCACCCAGCAAACACCAAACTCAACAATCAAGCAGAAAATATTGATGTACGCGATTGTTTAAACAAAAACCACATATGTACGCTCCCTATAGAATGACAACTAGCGTATGTATGCGTCTGTCAAGGGAAAATCTGTGTATATGTATTAAAACACTACCAGGTTAAAGATAAGGCCAATAAACTCAGATTCAAAATGAAAATAGGTTGTCAAGCAAGCATACGACAAGGAAAATCAAGTTAAACGAGAGAAATCAAAGGAGAAAAACACTCCAAACCCCAAAATAGAATATTCTCTCCCTAGTATGGTCATCAATTTTGTTACGAGGAAAATCACTCTATGGCATGGGGTAAACCACAATAGACAGAATGACTGTAGAAATCAACTCTAATATCAAGTATGTTATATAAACAAACATGCTAGCAAGACAAGATAAAGAGCCTACCACTTCCGGACGTTCGATGAAGACCACCATTGAGAACTCGACTCAAATCTATATACCTTCAACTTGTCCTCAACAACCAAGATACGCAAGCATATGGTGATAATATATAAAGTTAGCACATATAATAGCATAATCCATCAATATTCATAACAAATATGCCCATGGAATAAGAATTCAAATATTTGCAAGACATTAATTGGATGAGAAAAGAGTATTTCTATTAAAATATGATCAACAAAAATGTATGAATGACAAACTTCTATGTCAACACGTCTCGGAACTGAGAAACTAAGTCCCTTCCAATTGGGCCTCCACCACTTCAATCCTCCACCAAATGCAAGCTCATATAAGAGATACAATGAGGTTCTCCATCAAAGAGGGAAGAGCTTGGGGGTTGAACAATGTGTTCGGACTTAAAAGGACAAAGGAATGTAGACTCAATATGAAGTGAATAATTTCTCCAGAGTAACTTTGCTCTCAAAATTTGAATTCTTCTCCTCTTTCCACGGCTTGGATATGGCCCATTTATAGCCTTCAAATGGAACTGAAGGGTCGAGTCGAAATGTTTCCAGTATATGAAAGGTCAAGGATCATGGATCTTGCAACGTGACATGGAAACCCGACACCATTTTTAAATTTTGGGCACAAAACCTGATGTACACAGGTTATAATGGTGCAACCTATGTAAATTCATGTTCTATAGATGTTAGGGCGTGTATATGTGGAAAAATATTATTTTTAGCTCTAGGAATTGCACAAGAGGACTTCAAGTCTGCATAGGGAAATGGAAAAGGCCTTCTGAGCAAGTTGCATGCGATGAGGAAAATATTTCTATAACAGGAATTCGATCGAATGCAAGATGATTTGAAGATAAGTCGATCGACTGTAAGCTTTCATATTGATGAAATTTGGATAAGAAAATTCAATCGATTTCAAGACGAGTCGAAGAAAAGTCGACCAACTGAAGGTCAAATTCGAAGGAAAATTGAGTCTGGAAATACAAGTCAGCCAAAGCAAGTAGAGACGACTGAAGTCGAATTTCTCAAGTCGGTTTTCTTCCAAGTCAATTTGGTCCAAGAAATAAGTAACTTAAAGGTCGAAGTCGAAGTAAACTTAAATACAAATTAGGTCGAGGTTGAAGCAAGATGGGTTGACTAGAATTGAAATACTCAAAGTCGATATTTCTCCTAGTTGAGACGACCAAAAAGATGTTTGTTAGTCGAATGAGGAAGAAAATACGAAAAAGGGTGAGACAAAGTCAAATATTTAGTGACTAGCAACTGAGAGGGAACCGATTTTAATATAAACATCAAGTAAAATGTTTACAAGTTGAGTTTAGATAATCACCAACAAAGGAGATATGTGGAGGTGGATTTAGACATTCACTAAAAGGTAGTATGTACTGAAGTCGATCTGGCATCCGATGACGAAGGGAAAATCTAGGTAAGTTTCCTTCAAAGAACTTCTTCTACTGGCCACCTCACACACTTTCTGGGGAAATTTCACATGTGTCATATAATTATGCATGTTTTACAAAAAACTCAAGTCGTAGAATTTTAAAATTCGTTTCCATCACTCCAAAATCTTCATACGAAAATTTTTGTTTAAATTGGTGTATGGAAATTAATTAATAAAAGTAACCATTTATGTTAATTAAATGAAGGGGTGAAATTTTTCATTCCAAAATGACACATTGTTTCAATGTGGCACCCTTTGGAGGAATATACAAGTAAAGGAATATGAAGGGAAGAGAGTGTCTTGGTGGATATATATATATATATATATATATATATATATATATATATATATATATATATATATATATATTGGATTGAATGAAAGTTCATTCTATCAGGTTGGTGCATGTTTACAAGCTGATTCTTGTCATGAGTATTGGAATCCTCAGTTGGATATGATATCAACAAGCCAAGTCTTGTTATGAGAGTTGGATTCCTCATTTATCATTTGAATATGAGAACTACAAGTTGGGTCTTGTATCAGAGAGTTCGATCTCTCATATTCAATTGAAGTTGAAGATATTAAAGGATTGATTTTATTTGTATTCATTCAAGTTAAATAAATAAAAGAATGACATTTTATCTACTTCATACAATTTGTGTTATACATGTTTATGAAAAATCAATTGAACTGCATATATCTTATTCAGTTAATTTAGTTAATATATGAAAGTGTGGAAAGTAGCCAAAAGTTTCAGACACTTATTCACCCCCCCCCCCTCTCTATGTTAGTGTGTGTTTCAACAATTGGTATCAGAGAAGGTTCCTTCAGCACAGTTTAAACACTAGAAGGTAGATTTTGAAGAAATGGGTGGATAAATGGATCTCTCCACAATTGAAGCTCTCTTATTTGATGGAACATACTACTCTTCATGGAGGGAAATAATGAAATGGTATCTGAAGTCAATAGGATATGGTGTTTGGGACTTAGTAGTATCTAAACCTTGGTACTCAACTACCTCAAAGAACAAATCCAAAACTGCAAAAGAAGTAAAGAAAAATAATTCAATAGCATTAAAGGAAATCCAAAATGGACTGTCAGACCAAGTCAAAGAAAATATGGGACACTACACCTATGATAATGTACTATTCCTCTAGCTAGAGAATTCTTATCAAAATAAAGAGAAAAAAACAAAGAAATGAAGAATTCCAATCAGTTTATAGAACAAAACAAAGAAACTTAGAAATCCAATCAGATTGAAGAAAAAAACTCGAAAATGGAGAAATCCAATCAGATTGAAGAACAAAATACAGATAAAGAGAATTCAAAACAAAATAAATAACAAAATACAGAAGAGGACAATTCCATCAAAGAATTTATGAAAACCCTAGTCATCAACATAGAAGACTACTACATCAAGGAATTGATGAATACCTTAGTATTCACTAAAAAAAAACTATTAGATTTTAAGACTGATGTTGTAGATACATTTGAAGTGATTAGTATGGAACAAGGAAATGGTCTGTATATTGAAGTTACTAAGGATGTTCTTGACCAACTTGAATACACAGTTATTTTCACTTTAGAAGAGTTGGAGAAAATTCAAAATAAAGATATGTTGCTACTACAACAATTAGATCAATCTAACAACCATGAAGAGAAAGAACAAAAGACTCTGCTAGAATACAAAGAAGAAGAGATCAATAGATTAAAGACTGAAGTTTTTGATCTAACAAAAGAAATGAACGAGTTGAAGGCATATGACAAACTCAATAAATGAAAAAAAGAATTAGAAGAAACAAAAGAAATGATCAAAAGTCTAAATATTCAACTTGAAGAAGCTAAGGAAACTGAAGAAACCTTGAAGAGCCAGTTCACTAAAAAGGAAGAATCGCGCCACATGCTAGAATTCAAAGTCATCAACATCAAAAGGATTCATCTAGAAAACAAGGAAGAAATCAAAAGATTGAAGACTAAAGTTTTTGATCTAACAAAAGAAATACAAGAGTTGAAGACATATGACAAAACCAATAAATGCACAAAAGTCTTGCATGAGTAAGAAGAAATAGTCACCAGTATAAAGACTCAACTTGAAGAAGCTAAGGAAATAGAAGAAGACTTGAAGATCCAGTTGACTAAAAAGGAAGAAACATGTCGCATGTTGGAATTGGAAGATATAAACCTCAAAAAGAAGAATGAAAAGACAAAAGCAACTGTCAAATTCTAGACCAACTCAACCATCCTGGATAAGATCTGGAATAGTTAAAGACCAACCAATCACAAAATTGGTCTTGGGTACAATAAGAAAGAAGAAGGTGGCAAGTGGAACACCATTCACAAACATGAGAAAGGATAATCCTCCTCAAAAGGAAAAAGTGAAATCACAAACCAAATACAAACCATGGAATTTTTTAAAGGAGGAAGCTATAAAAGTAAAAAACAAGAAACATATCAAAAGGGATACTTCTTATGTCACAATAGATTCAAGTATGGAAACACCTTCAATGGTTGTTGTTTTTCTTGTAAAAACTTTGGTCACAAAGCATTGGAATGAAAGAGCCCTGAAAATAAAAATTCAGGAACATCCAATAACTTAATGAGATGTTGGAGATTCAATTATGTTGGTATCATAACAAAGTTTTATCATACCATGAGATACTACAACTATGATAAATTTGGGAACAAATCCCAAGACTGGAGGAAATAAAGAAGACAACCCATGAAAAATAATCCATACAAGTCGGGAAGGAAATCTAATGAACTTTGGAAGAAAAGAAGAGAGGATAAAACCTAAAGGACAAATGTAGAAAAGAAAATTTCTTCAAATAGAGTGCCTTATGGAAAGATATGGAGAAGAAAATATGAAGTAGAAAGAAAGAAAGTTGATGAAGATATTGCACCTAAAAATGAATAAATTGATGGATGAAACTCCTAACAAGGAATGTGAAATTAATATCTTTTCATATGAGAGGAACAAGCTCAAGGAAGAAGAATTTCTAAAGAAGATTATGGTGCAAAAAAAAATGGTGATGATGTTGAAATCTCAAAAGAAAACCAATCTGTCGAATAGTGTGATGAATAAAAAAAAATCCAAAATAAATGGGACAAAGATAGGGGAGAATCACCTCAGGGGGAGCATCATCTTAGGGGGAGAAGATAAATATTCCCTTTTTCATTGTTGTCAAAGGGGGGGAGATAAAGAGTAATCGAGCATAAACTTTAAAATATTTTGTATAAGCGTGATTTGATTTTCAATTCAAAACTTTGACCTGGGTTCGAAACCGATCTTCAAAATCTCAACAGTAACCCATAAAGTCACAGAGCAAGTTTATAACAAAACCATAAACTTATTCTCAAAAATTGACTTAGTTATCCCTAAAATGTGCAGGAAGGCATATAAAGAGAACTGGATTTCAAACTTCAGCTGAATGCAAACCAGAGGGTCCCACAATTCTTTCTTTCTTTATAAACTAACATGGAAATTGAAAGTACATAGAGGAAGAAAACAAAGTTGTTACTAATCTTCTATAAACAAACATTTTCTTCACTTTCTTTTTCAAGAGACAACAAAAAAGGGAAAGAGAGGTAATTCATGCACATAGTAATGCCATACAGATCCAAATGTAACCATTTTATACAACAAATGCATTGTAAAAGATGCAAGACAAATTGCAAGTTCATAACTTTTCAAAATGAAGCTTTTATATCATTTTGAAATATGAGTTCATTATGAAACTTTCAAGCGCAAGAGTTTAGACCATAAGAGCTCATAGCTTGTTTCCTTAACCTTCAATAACACAAATGACTAGAATCTAAGGTGAAATGAAAGCAATGGAGCACAAGAATGTAGAGTAATTTCCCACGTCTTGTCGCCTTCAATGCATGGAAAAATTGACTAAGTTTCCAATTAACATTCCATTTACTTGTATGCCATACCATCAATCTAAGAACCCTTTTAACATGTGGAATTACAAATGTATTAAATCAAATAAATCTTGAGTCTGTTTCTCATAAAACCATATCAATAAAAATGAACCACATGTGATATATTTCAATACACCCAACACTTTATCATATGCAACATAACGACAAAGTGTATATACATACGATCTTGGAACATTGTAGATAGATCAATAGTGGTGTGCAATGCTTGCACGACTCAATGTTTTTATAAACATGTTGATGATTTGAAAATACCTTTGAATATTTTGAATAAGAATGCTTCTGGAAATCATCAAACTTCCATGATATTAAATCTTTGTTTTCATTCAAAACACCATGCAAGTGAACCTTTTCAAATATCATCCATATGCATAACCATGACCACCATGAACCAATGATTGAAAAGGAAAAAACTAAAATGTATCATGCTGAGGAAAAACTTTAGAAGACCAATTTTTTGCATTTTCTCTTCGAGGAACCCATTTATTAGTTATATAGTATAATTAATCATAATATTTGCAATAATTTGCGATCTTTTTATATAGGTGACGAAAATTTGAGTCAACATTTGGCGACACCACGTGAAAATCTGCTTGTAGCATATATAGAACTATGAAATTTTTGGTTATTGATTTGAAGCTAAGAGTCAAGTTTGTTGGTTTCTTCTAGATTAAGTTTTTGAAAAGACTCGATCACTACAAAAATTGGTATAAAGAAGACTACTCATTTGAAACAAAAAAATCCCAATCAACTGAGATAAGAAGTTAGTAAATTAACAGGGGAAGAAACCTTGTCAGGAAGAGCTACCTTTTTTAGAAACAAAGGGGAAGAGTAGTTAGAAACAGAGAGAGAGCATATTGATAGTGGGAGTCATTCAGTCATGACAAGAAAAGGTTGATGGTATAAAGTGTTACCTAAGTTCAGATTTTGGTCAGTAACATACAAAGATTTACCACAGGAGTAAAAACCCTTTTCCATTGATGTCAAAGAGGAGGAGAAACTTCATGAAAGAAAAACTTCATAAGAGGAAAGAATCATCAAAGGGGGAGTTTTGTATATGAAGTTAGTGTGTTGCCCTCAATGAAAAAGGGGGGTATTTTTGGACATATTGTCATTGATGTCAACAGTTGTTGTGATGATCTGTTGTTATAATGAATTATCTTTGTGATTTACCAAAGATGAGACTGTAATTGATGTAAACAGTATATCAATTAGCAGAAGAAGCGGAAGCGTGGTGGGCCCATAACCCATTGTTTAACACACCGCCCACACTAAGAGGGGGGGGGGTGAATTAGTGTGTGGACTTTTCTAACTTTTCTTCTTCTTACAAGTTAGCAGTTAAAACATATTTGAACATATTAAGAACAATCAAATCATAATCATAATGGACACAGAAGATACCAGATGTTTGTATAAAATTTATATGAATATGTGTGATTATAATAATAAGGATTTTCCCAGCACCAACTATTTTTTTTCAGCACCAACTCTCAAGTAAGACCCATCTTTCCACAAGACCCAGCTTGTTGATGGAACACAGTCTATCCAACTAGAGGTCAACTAGATCTAGTAGCAGTGATTCATTAATGAATCAATTATGTTTCATGATCATAGGTATACAATCAACACTCATCATTGCACTTCATATTCTCTCTAAAATTTGTGCCTTTTTCACTTCGTATTTCCTATGATATTCGTGCCTTCTTCAGTTCTGCTTCTCTTTGATATTTGCATGAACCTTAGGTCTGTATCCCCTTCATTTTCTTCATAGACTGCTCTTCCTCAGCGAGCCTATCTTTTCCACAAGCCCGTATACTCCTTGCACAAAGCACACTCTTCCAAGTGAACCAATAACGGTTGTATTTATACTTGCTTATGCTCAAAACGTGTTTAAGTTATTGAGTCAACCTGTACAATAACGAACTTGTTCATTAACAACTTTGGGACCACCAGAGATCATCGTTTCGGGTCTTCATCGTTAAACCTGGCATCCCCTTTTCTTTTATAAATCGATCACATGATGGATCAATTTCCTTTGTCTCTGTGATAACAGAAATATGTGCTTCCTTCAAACCATGTTCATATGATCATAGGCATAGAACCACAGTCTTATCAAATAAGAGATGCATTCCATTCTTCCTTTTAAAATATCTTTACCATATGACCAATGGATTTAATCAGACATTAGGCAAGATGAGCACTTATCAATTCAATGCTCACAATTCAATCTCCTAAAATGGATGATTGTCGTAACTTCGACACTTTTCCCTTCAGGTATTTGGGACTTCAAACCTTTCAAATCTCTCGGAGCAGATTTTGTTGAATAGATCAGATGGTTCATGTTTACTTCACGGAACCAGATCATTGGTTGGATTCAATCCTTGGACCTATACTTCATTGCTTAATCCAATGGCCAGGACTTAATCAAGCAATGAGATGAATGGCCACCATTTACTCCGCAACTTCGTCTCTTATAATTATGATATCCTTCCACTGTGTTTTGATCAATGATTGAGTATGCAATGGAATACGATATTGATGGTCGAGATCTCCCTCAGTTCTCTAGACTTCGAAGATTTCGAATCTCAACCCCTTCTTTCCTCTGGAGTGGTCACCTATTGAGTAAGTCATAAATGGTGGAGACCCCTTTCTGTTAGTTAAAAATTCCTCTTACACTATCCTTCCATTGTAGTAGATTGATGAACGAGAATGCTCTCGAAGTGATCTTCAGATCGGACGTCTCGTGTCCACTTCGAGACTTCGGCATTCGAGACTTCGGGACTCTAGGCAAGTGCTGGTGGTAAAAATCCCAAAGAAAAACTCCTGTAGTGACGTAAATTTCTTAAGTCACTTGATGACGTGTCATGAGCTAAGTAGTTTTCATGTGTCACTCAGATTCGTGATTCGTACGTACCAGAAATGTCGATTCAAATTGACACTTGTCATTGTCTGATTGTGCCATGTGTCCTTGCTGACATAGTTTTGCTAACGTGGATCTTCTCATGCGACACATGTTCATCTCCTTGATCTAACGGTCAGTATAATATTGAAGGGTATCTCAGATCGACAACTGAGAGTGAATTCATATCTTCATCCTTCGGGACTTTGATACTTTTGACATTTCTTGGTGGTGAAACTTCCGAAGCAATTAACCTTGAGTGATGTAACTTCCTTACATCACTTGTTGACATGGTACGAGCCAATTTCATCTTGACACTTGTCATCATCTGATTATTCCATGTATGTGCTGATGTGGTCTTCTGATGTGGTCTACCATGTGTTCTTGATGACGTGGTCTGCCACACATCCTTGTTGATGTGGTCTACCACATGTCCTTGCTAACATGTCCTGCTGACGTAGATCTCCCATACATCCTTGCTAACGTGGTGTACCACATGTCCTTCTAGACATGGTCTACTGCATGTCCTTGGTGATGTGGTATGCTAACCAACAACCTTGATCCAACGGTCATCATATGTCCTCGAGATCTGATGGTCCTTATTCATTTCAGATTTCGAGCTTCGGGCATTTCAAATTTCAAATTGAATTCTTGAATTCATATTTCTTTGGAGAATAACCTCCTCACAACTTTAGACCCGTACTAAAATTTGTTCGTCGATCATGTTCTTAGATCGATAGATCGATATATCTACGATGCTACTCTTATGTCTTATCCTATCCTTCCACTCGATAATGATCCAATGGCTGACATAAATTCACACAAATGAGATCTCAGATCTTACCTCTCTTATCCTATCCTTCCACTCAAAAGTGATCCAACGGTTGTGAAGATTCACAAAGCAAATCCATGATCAAGGGTGATTGCGGAACCACAACTTGCGAGTGATTTAAATCATCACCCAAACTCCACATTTGGATGTTGTGCGTTGTTGGTGAGTCAACCACAATCGTCGATATTCGAAGCTATAAGATTGGACGGTCTTGACTAATTGCAGGATTGGAACTAGCATGACATTTAATTCTCCTTTCGATCTCCGCAATTAATGTCTGTCGTTGATCTGGCGATTGTGCATCTGACGGTCATGAATTAATCTGACTTAAATTGGTCACTTTTTGGATCAACCACAGTCGTTGATATCCGAGTCTATGAGATTTGATGATCTAGACCAATTACAGAATTAGAACTAACAGGTTGATTAATTCTTCTTTCGCTCCTCGTAATTCATCCCTGTCATTGATGTGGCTTGCAGATCTGACGATCACGATCCTCCAATGATCCTCAAGCCCACGGTCACTCATATGACTGATGTCCATAATATGATATGATCAACACGGTCAATTTTTTTATCAGACGGTTGCTGAGGCTTCTCACCTTTTCCTATGCATTGGTCGACTTCTCAGTCTTTCCATCGATCGGACAATATTTCTAGAATGTGTTCTTCATTCACTAACTCTCTTGAGATTTAATAACTGTTTGTGCATTCTTTTATGCACTAATATTCAGTCACTAATTCTCCTGATATTTGATCATAGGAACATTGTTGATCCTATCGTGATCAACAATAATCACAAATTGCTTCATATTGTTCGCTGCTTCTTCTAATTGATATACTGTGCAATGCGCTCTTCCTTATGAGATTTGATCTTCAATCACTTTTGTATTGTGTTTTCCCTTCTGAGCTTTGATCTTCATACTATTCACTTCTTCTGCTAACTGATATATTGTTGACATCAATGACAATCTCATCTATGGTAAATCACAATGATAATTCATTATAACAACAAATCATCACAACGATTGTTGGCATCAATGACAATATGTCCAACAATATCCCCCGTTGTCATTGAGGGAAACACACTAACTTCATATACAAAACTCCCCCTGTGATGATTCTTTCCTCTTATGAAGTTTTTATTTTATGAATTTTCTCTCCCCCTTTGACATCAATGGCAAAGGGTTTTTCCTCCTGTGGTTAAGCTATGTATGTTACTGATCAAAATATGAACTTGGGTAACACTTTCTACCATCAACCTTTTCTTGTCATGATTGAATGACTCCCCCTGTCAATATGCTCTCTCTCTACTTCTAACTACTCTTCCCCTTTGTTTTTGAAAAAGGTAACTCTTCCTGGCAAGGTTTCTTCCCCTATTAATTTACTAACTTCTTATCTCAGTGGATTGGGATTTTTGTGTTTCAAATGAGCAATCTTCTTTATATCAATTTTTGTAGTGATTGAGTATTTTCGAAAAACTAATCTAATAACTTTCTTATTTACTAACCAAAATACTTCCCCTGAGTTTTACTGACTGTTCCCCCCCTTTGTTTCTAAAAGGGTAGTTTTTTCTGACAGGGTCTCTCCTCTTGTTGTCTTTGCAGGATGTTATGTACATCATTTTTTACATCAGAATGTTGCTTCTATGGATGCCACTGTCCTACTGGAACACTACACAATTGTAGATCATATTATTCAAACATCCCTTGGATCTGCCCATTGATTATCATCGATCTCTAACTAGATGTATCCTTCTTTATCCAAGATGATTCTTTACTGTACATTGCTCTAAAGTTGTCTGAAAAAGTTTATACTATGCTTGTCACATGACTGCAATTCTTTTTGCAGAAATTAACTTCACTCCTGTTCACTTGTTCAGTCTTTTCTATCCACATCTATGAGTGTCTTGGTTTCTTGAACTTTGTTCTCTGATCTTCTGTTTATGCAACTTCATTTTTCTTCCATGTTTCACTTACTCCTTTTGTCATGTTGTATGAAGCATTTCTCATGACTATTTTCTTGAGTTCCAACAGTTATAGTCTTTGTGGCCATATCCACCACAACTATAGCATCTCATAATGTAACAATGTGCAACAATATGTCCAACATGATTGCATTTCCAACATCTCATACTGTTGTTCAACCAACCAACTTGTTTTCTTCCATGATGCATACAATCTAAGGCTTTATGACCATATTCATTACAAGAAAAACAATAACCGTTAAAAACACTCTCATACCTTCTTTGATTCATCCATGAAGGTGTCACTCTTTTAAACTTTCTTTGAGGTGTATGAGTAGCTTCTGGATGTCTTCCTTGATTTGATCTTCTAAATTTTGTAGTGTTTCTTTTATTTCTTGAACGTGAAGAACCTGAGTCATACCTGCTTTCACTTTTTACAAATGAAGGAGTTGTGTCATACCTGTCTTCATCCTTTACAAATGAAGGACTTGTGTCATACCTGTCTTCATCCTTTACAAATGAAGGACCTGTGTCAAGTTTCTTAGGAGTACTAATTTCTTCCTTGTTGTACCCAAGACCATATTTTTCATTTTGTCATCTTTGATTATCCAAGATCTCATCCAGTCTCATGGATCTATTCAAGAACTTGATTTGGGTGTTTGACTTCTCAACTTTATTTCTAATATTCACAACTTCTTCTTCCATCTTATGACATGATTCTTTCTTTTTGTTCAGTTGGTTCCTGACTACCTCCTCCCTTCTTTTGGCTTCTTCAAGTTGGATTTTAAGATTGACATAGCTTTCCCTTGGCTCTTTTAGATCTGCAAGGATTTTGCTTGGTTCATCATCTTCATTATTTTCTTATTTTGCTTGAATGATTTCATTTTTCAGTCTCTGGATCTCCTCTTCCTTTTCTTTTGTTAGATCAACAACTTTTGTTTTCAATCTTTTGATATCTTCTTCTTTGTTTTCTAACAAAATCTTTTTCTCAGATATGATTTCTTCATTGTCTTTGATATTTTCTTTTATTTCCAGGATATGCCTTTGATTGCTAAGCTCAGCATCTTCCTTCTTCTTTTATTTTACTTGACTAATTTCTTTCTTCAGTTTCTCGATCTCCTTTTCTTTTTATTCTAACTGATTATCCTGCTCATATATTATATTTTCATTGTCCTTGAGCATTTCCTTTATTTCCAATATATGCTTTTGACTCTTTTCAAGAAATTATTTAGTGTAGTCATGAAGATAGCTACAGTCTGAATCATTATGGTCATAGCAGTATTCACAGAGACTCCAATCAACCCATTTTTTGGCCTTTGATAGTTCTTCTTCTAATTCTTCCATGAGATAAATGCTAACAGAACATTATGTTATTGTATATGTGTCTTCTTCTTTATCTACAGGGGAGGATTCAATATCAACATTATTGCAATCAAAATATTGTGGAGAGTCTTTACCTTTATTGATGGTTGAGTCTTCATCTTCATCCTTGATAGGAATGTCTTCTGTGTCTTGTAATTTGATTTGATACATCTCTTCTAGCTTCATCCATAAGTCCTTGGTGGATGTGCATAGTCCTATGCTTGCGTTGACTGTATCTGATAGTCCACTAAGAAGAATCTTCAATGCCACTTCATTTTTCTTCCTTTCTTTTCTTTGAACTGTAATTTTGGATAGATTATTTGATGTAGTTAAGTCCCACGGCTTGCTTACTACTGAATTCCAAACTATAGATCCTTTTGAATTCAAATAATGTTTCATATTTTCTCTCCATGAGGAATAATCTATTCCATGAAATAAGGGAGCTTCAATTAAGGAGAGAGCCATCTCTCCACCCATTTCTTCAGAATATACCTTCCAATGTTTAAACTGTGTTTTGAAGGAACCCACTTTGATACCAATTGTTGAACACACCATCCACACTAAGAGGGGGCGGGTGAATTAATGTGTGGACTTTTCTAACTTTTATTTTTCTTACAAGTTAGTAGTTAAAACATATTTGAACAGATTAAGAACAATCAAATCATAATCACAATGGACACAGAAGATACCAGATGTTTGTATATAATTTATATGAGTATGTGTGAATATAATAATAAGGATTTTCCCAGCACCAACTATTTTGTTTCGGCACCAACTCCTCGGAGAGCATCAACTCTCAAGCAAGACCCAACTTGCTGATAGAACATAGTCTATCCAACTAGAGTTCAACCAACTCTAGTAGCAATGATTCATTAATGAATCAATTATGTTTCATGATCAGAGGTATACAATCAACACTCATCATTGAACTTCATATTCTCTTTGAAATTCATGCCTTCTTCACTTCGTCTTTCCTTTGATATTCACACCTTCTTCAGTTCTACTTCTCTTTGATATTCGCACAGACCTCAGGTCCATATCCCCTTCATTTTCTCCGCAGACCGCTCTTCCTCAGCAAGCCTATCTTTTCCACAAGCCTGTATACTCCTTGCACAAAGAACACTCTTCCAAGTGAACCAATCATGGTTGTATTTATACTTGCTTATGCTCAAAACTTGTTTAAGTTCTTGAGACAACCTGTGAAATAACCAAATTGTTCATTAACAACTTTGGTACCACCATAGATCATCATTTCGGGTCTTCATCGTTAAACTTGGCATCCCCGTTTCTTTCATAAATCGATTACAGGATGGATTGATTTCCTTCATCTCTGTAATAAAATAAATAGGCGCTTCCTTCAAACCATGTTCATATGATCATAGGAGTAGAAACACAGGCTTATCAAATAAGAAATGCATTCCATTCTTCCTTTTTAAATATCT
Source organism: Picea mariana (assembly GCA_032191745.1). Lineage (NCBI taxonomy): Eukaryota > Viridiplantae > Streptophyta > Pinopsida > Pinales > Pinaceae > Picea > Picea mariana. Next base: position 55,376 of record JASDQU010738085.1, on the reverse strand, counting down.
TTACCGTATGACCAATAACATTAATCAGACATTAGGCGAGACAAGGGCTTGAGCGCTTATTGATTCAACGCTCAAGATTAAATCTCTTGAAATGGATGATTGTCGTAACTTCGGCACTTTTCCCTTTGGGTCTTCGAGACTTCCAATCTTTCAAATCTCCTAGAGAAGATTTCACCGAATAGATCAGAGAGTTCATGTTTACCTCATGGAACTAGATCAATGGTTGGATTTGATCCTTGGACCTATACCTCATTGCTTAATCCAACGGCCAGGAATTAATCAAGAAATGAGATGGATGGCCACCATTTACTTCATGACTTTGTATATTATACTTACGCTATCCTTCCACTGTGTTTTGATCAACGGTTGAGTATGCAACCGAACAACAGATGGATGATCGAGATCTCCCTCGGGTGTCCGAACTTCGAAGATTTCGAGTCTCAACCCCTTCTTTCCTCTAGAGTGGTCACCTGCTGAGTAAGTCATAAACGATGGAGAATGCTTGTTGTCGGTTAATGCTTCTGCTTACACTATCCTTCCACTGTAGTAGATTGACGAATGAGAATGATCCTAAAGTGATCTTCAGATCAGACGTCTCATGTCCACTTCGGGACTTCAGCATTCGAGACTTCGGGACTTTGGGCAAGTGCTGGTGGTAAAACTCCCAAAGAAAAAATATCATAGTGACGTAACTTGCTTACATCACTTGATGACATGTCACGAGTTGAGTAGCTACCATGTGTCACTTAGATTCATGATTTTCATGTACCTGAAATGCTGAATCAAATTGACACTTTTCATTATCTGATTGCACCATGTGTCCTTGCTGATGTGGATCTCCTCATGTGGCACATGTTCATCTCCTTGATCTAATGGTTAGGATAGTATCAAAGGGTATCTCAGATCGATGACTGAGAGAGACTTCGTACCTTCGTCCTTTGGGACTTTGGGACTTTTGACATTTCTTGGTGGTGAAACTTCCGAAGCAATTCTCCCGGAGTGATGTAACTTTCTTACGTCACTTGTTGACATGGCATGAGCCAATTTCCTCTTGACGCTTGTCATCATGTGATTATCGCATGTGTATGTGTTGACATGGTCTACCACGTGTTCTTGCTGACATGGTATGCCACATTTCCTTGCTGACGTGGTCTTCCACACGTCCTTGTTGACGTGGCCTGTTGACATAGATCTCCCATACGTCCTTGCTAACGTGGTCTTTCACATGTCCTTGTAGATGTGGTCTACTATGTGTCCTTGCTGACGTGGTCTGTTGACCAAAAAAACTGATCCAACAGTCATCATATGTCCTCCAGATCTGATGGTCCTTATTCATTTCAGATTTCAAGCTTCGGGTATTTCAAATTTCAAACTGAATTCTTGAAGTGAGATTTCTCCGAAGCGTAACCTCCTCGCAAATCTAGACCCATACTAAACTTTGTTTGCTGATCATGTTCTTAGATTGATGGCTTGATCTATCTACAATGTTGCACTTCTATATTATCCTATCCTTCCACTTGAGAATGATCCAATGACTGACGGAAATTCACACAAATGAGATCCCAGATCTTACCTCACTTATCCTATCCTTCCACTCAAAAGTCAATATTCTGGAAGTAGATCCACGATCAAGGATGATTGCGGAACCACAACTTGTGAGTGATTTGACTCATTGTTATCACTGAAATTTTGTCCACAAATGGTTACAGGAATATAGCATCTCCAAACACCTATTAGTTCACCCACAGCTTCAAAAATGCATTTCCAAAGGGCACATAACTATACAATGGGTTATAAAATCAACTTGTGCTAAGGATACAAAGAAAGCGCGTGCACGTCTGCCAATCAAAAATGATAGAAAAGTGCACATGCACTCGATGCGTGACTGTGGACGCAAAAAGCCATGCATACTTCAGAACGACACATTTATGATTTTGGTCAGCCTTCCACCCACTTCTGGTTCATCTCCCAAGTCGATTTGACACCCAAATCCGAGATGATTCTGAGTGGGGGGCTGGTCAAAGACCTAAGGGTGCCCTAAAGAGCCACTTGTTCACACTAAGGACTGGTTGAATAATGCCTCAAAACTTTTCTATAAAAAGAGGCCATGGGTACACTACATTTTCAAGAATTCATTTGTATTGTTATGCTACCTATATTCTCTTGGAGGAATCTCTTTCCTCATTAGAGAATACAAGCATCATCTCATTTAGCCATTCACATCACCTCTTGAGTGAATGATCTTTGGATTTCTTCACCATTTCCTTCTAGTTTGTTATTTGTAAGAAGAGCTCAATCATTGGGGGTTCAAGATCCCTCCCTTGGAGGAAGAGGGGACCCATAAGTCTCCCTTTGGTGTTTTCCCACTAATACAACTTATCCATCGGTGGCATGAATGTTGTTTATTTTTGCTTCTATTTCCCTTATGCACATTAGTTTAGTTTCTTTAATTGTTATTAGCTTAGTTGTTTTTTTATTTCTTATGCTTGATGTTTCTAACTCTTGCATTCATCTCTATCTTGTCTAGCTATCCCAACTGGACTTGTAAGTGTCCTTATTTTCTCATTTAGGTGATGAAAAGGATACAACAGATTGGCGACTCCACTGGGGATAGGTATCAATTTCCTCCCCATTTGGGTTGTTTGAGCACTTCTTTTTGGTTTATTTAACTTGTAGGAACCATAACCAACCCATGCCTGCCCGCAAAAAGCTAAATTTAGAGTTGAGATGAGAGAATTTCATCCGAAATTTTCTTCCCGTCTGTGTAACAGAAAGTGCACGGGTTTTTTAACCCACAGGCGCGTCTTCCGAGCATGTGCACCACACTCACTGTGTTGCTCAGCGCATTCTACGCACCTGCATCAAAAGGTCATTTTTTATTTGTGCATTGGCACCAAATTCACCTCTGTCTACTCTACGACCCATGCATCTGTCTAGAAAATCATACATTGTAATGGTTTTTGTAATCTGTTGAGGGCCCATAGCCTTCTTAATCTTGATTCTATGCAAATTGTAATATGCACCACACTTAGATTCCCTCTCCACATGAAGGGTTAGTCAAAACATAGGCACTTAGGGGGTCAAAAATCCATATTTATCCTCTGTTTGCTTTCATTTTGCCACATGGTTGGCTTGCTTTGATTAAAGTTAAGTTGGACTCACTCTCTATCACATATATAACCACTTGCATTGGGACCAGAAATTGAATGTCAACTATTGAGTATGCTCTTCTCTCGCACCATAGAGCGATCTTGAGAATCATAAAAATGATTGAGGGGAAATTTCATCTCCCTTAAAAGACAAAATCTTTAGGAGAGGACAACAGCCCCCCTCGAGACTCCTCTTAGTTTATTTTTCAAACACTTCTTAAATTTGTAAGGGCCCATACATGCCAGCATGCTACAAAGATAGGACAATTTTGAATCTACTTTCTTAGATTACATCACTAGGGAAGTTTTAAAGGTTTTGTAACGGGCCCATACATGCCCACATGTCCACAATCTAGGATAGTTTTTAAATCTTTCTTAGATTAAATCACACTAGGAAGTTAAAGGATTGGTAAGGACCCATATGCAGGGATGATTTTAGGGGCTAAATTTCTCTCATGGGCTAATTTTCCAAGGTTTTTCCCAAAAAAGTATTCACTATTCTAAAAATAATTCGCCCGAATTCTATAGGATAAAATTATTTTAGCTTAAAAATCGCCAAAAAATTATACAAACTATATAAAATCCTTAGAAATTTATATATTTTTAAAAAAATATAGCCAAACATTTTATAGTTGGTATATGAAGGATTAGTAAGATTCGCCAAGGTTTCTACATTTTAAAATAAATTTGCATCCTTAAAATCATCCCTGCCCATATGTCCACATACTAGTTCTCTAGCGACTTTAAAATTCCACAAGGTTGTACCAATGGAATTTAGTAAACTAGGTAATGAAGACTTGTAAGGACCACATGAAGTCCACATGCAGCAAAGTGACACCTATCTTATTAAAAATTTGGCACACTTTCACTTGTGTACAAAGTCACTACTCACTCACATAGTTTCATCTAGAATCGTGGAGGTTGAAGTAAGTTTCCTCCAAAGGGATCCCGAAACGCCCCACGCTTAAATTCAATGAGGTCGGTTCATACCCCCAATCTCCCAAACAACCACATCTAATTTTTTTCTAAAAACTCACTCAGTTTTCCTCCACAGGAGGTGCTAAAAGAAATTTTTTAGTCTAGGTAGGATCTCAGGGATAACCATCCAAATAACTCCCTATTATCTGGCTCTCACATCTTCAAAACAGTAGAAGTTGTTAAATAGGGAACTTTAAATCCTCCAAGTCAAGTGTTCCTAAAACCGCAAGGCAGGGAGATACCCGTGAAGGGTCAAAGGCCGAGATCTGGTTGTTCTATGCATCCCCCCTTGAGGCACCCACCTCTGGGACGAGATCCAACCCATGACCCATTTCTTAGGCCGAAAATATAAATGTTGCACTTTGACTGAGGTACCTAGTGACCAAATTTTAGGACATCTACCCAGGTGGCAATTGTGGGCTACAATTGCACCTTGATCAAATTTTGGGTGGCTATTGGGAAATATCGCCAGCTCTTTTGGGATATGCCCCCTCTACCCCTCATTATAACTGATTGTGCCATCCTTCACTAGTTCCTCTTCTGGTGGCTTCAGACCCCATTGTGGAGTTCTATTGGAAGGTCTAGTGTTATTTTGAGAGGAAGGACATTACGCATTTTAGGACACGAGCATTTGTTTTCTTTGTTCTCCCACATGGAAAAAATCTACCTACCCACATGTATGCCTCTTTATCAATTGATTTATGTATGATGATCTTGTGATTACATGCTATTGTGAGATATATTGTGAAGGTCCAAAAATCATAACAAAGGCTCTTGTTCCTTTATTGATCTCATCACCATTTGCACACACCCACTTTTCTAGTCAGACATCATAGGGGACCCACATAATCCCCGTCGTTCCAGACACTTGCTAAATATCCCTCCCATTCTAAGGGGAGTTCCTAATCTTTCCAAATCATCGGCTCCACCTTCTCACACCCCTGTAAGTGCTACCATCTTGGGATATTCTTTTCTTGGTTCCAATTTACTTGGGTCCACTTCCCCAGGTCAACTGTCCACTTGCTTCCCTTTACAAGGAAGTGGGGGGCACACTTCTTTCCAAGGAGGAAGTACAACCCCACCTAACCCCCCTCAAGGGTCAGGTACACAAAACACTCACACCATGGATGGAAATAATCCTCCACCACCACCATAGATGCCCTACTTGGCTTCCCTCAACATACTGGATCTAACTAAACTCACCAATGATCCTATATTGCATGACCCCACATGGCCTACAATGCCTACCAAACCACCTTCATACATCCCCAAATTTGGAGGAAAAGAGGGAGACGACCCGGCCAACCATATCATGACCCTCCACTTATGGTGTTCTTCAAACAATATCATGGATGACTCCATCCGATTGGGGTTATTTCAACACACACTCACTGTCCCATCAGCCAATTGGTATGTAGAAGAAAAATCTGGGTCCCATGTGACCTTTGAATCTTTGGCCAAAGCATTTTTTACCTTCTTTCAATTACCAATCCGTCATGACAATGGTCTTGAACTTCTCTCAGAGTTTAAACAAACCTCCGCCACACACATAGCTGACCACATTCATAATTGGTGTCAGTGATGTAGTCTATGCAAAGCCGAAGCCACCAAGCAACAATGCCTCAATTGGTTTCTCAAATCACTTGTTTCCCTCCTTGCCAAGGATGTGGCCGCCACCTTCCCCCAATCTGAAGAAGAATCCATCAACAAGGCTCAACATTTCAAACTCATTTATTCACAGTTAGGATACTTATATATGGTACTATCTGATGCCTCGAGACTCGTTCCATTCGGCCAGGAAAAACCTGGGATGTCTCACTTAGTGGATGGATTGATTGGTACCACAAAACACCACAATCCATACCTCGAACAACCACCTATGTATGGAACACCTCAATATCCGTTGATATATGGAGTACCTCCTTATTATCCTCCTCCCCCTTATCAACAACCATACCATGTTTCCCTTTCTCCACTCGTAAGTGGACCACCGTCGACACCCATATTACGCCCAGTTGTCCAACCAAGTTTTGGTACCCCCTCTACCTCAGATTACACCCTAAGCACTAGTGAAGTCACTACGCCTTCCTATATACCCTATGAACCATTGCCACCAAATAATCCATACTTTCCATTTCCTGGCCCTCCACATCCCATGGCTCCACCACAAGGACACCCACATGTTGGGGTTAACTTTGTTCAATCCTCTCCCATTCAGAAATATCAAAATTTTGAACAACTAAATACAGAAAATCCAACCCATCAGTCGAATAATGCCAAAGAAAGGAAAAAATTGAAACAATAATAATTCAGGACCATGAGGGAATCACCCCCAACAAAACAAACCTACCGGGGGAAACTAGAATTAGGGGAACCAGAACCCCCAAGGAGGAAATAATAACAAACACCAAGGGAAGAATAATGAAAATCTTTGAACCAACTTCCCTTGTGCCCTTTGCATTGAGTATGGCCATTATACTCACCATTGCCCTCAAATCATTGACTTTAAATGGATGAAAGAATCTGTAAATGGACCATGCCCCACAGCACCGCCTACCCCTCAACAAGCCCCTCAACAATATGTACAACAACCACCCCAAGCCGTACTGCAAAACCCCATTCCACACCAAGGGGTGATGAACACCCAACAAGAGATGTAGCCTGCCACACCACTGATGGGACATTATCCAAACCGAGGCACTTCTGTAGATAGAACTATCCTCCTCACTAGTGAGGAATAAGTTCTTCTACAAACACGCAGTCGTCAATACAGCGCACCCCCCGACTCTACTCCCACTACATCGAGATGGGTCTCAGAATTTTCAAAGACCCATCCTTTCTAGGGACATACCATGGAACACCGCCGCTCATACATCCCTCAACACAAGAATGTCTCATTTCATCCAATGGCATAGAAACTAGAGATACCCTTTCTCCCATAGAAGCTTCCTTACTATCTAACATCCCACTCGTTGCAGAGATCCTCCCTTAGGAATCCCTTGAGAACTCTTCTACTCCCATTGTTCCCAATTTCACCCTCCCCCAAGGCCACATCCCAGTTTAGGGGATAGTCCCCCAAGCCATTACTCAAATCCCTTTTTTTTACCCCCCACTGGGCGTACAATATTTCCAAGTAGCTACAACACTTACCCTTCCCAATATGGTGTTGGCAATCCCAGTATGGTATCTACATCCACCTACGATGATCCCTTAACCATCCCTCCCTCCCCAAACCAAAGGAACATCTCAATTGCACCACCCTCACCCCCACTCGCTAACGCCACTACTACAGTTGGGGGCAGATGGGAGAAGAAACAACCCACTGCTCCAATTCCCCCATGAGTTCAGCCTCCTTGCGCACTATGTGAGAAAGATGAACACCCCACCAATAAATGCTTGTCTCTTCCCGAGATACGCAATTTAATTCAACTCCCTTGGGCAACAACAACACTCATCACTCCCTCCAGTACTACCACTGCACCCCCTAATACAGGTAGCAAAGTTCTATGAACCAAATTCACATGTGCCATATGTTCAGAGTATGGCCATTACACCCACCATTGCCCAGCATTACCTCAATTTCGGTAGATGCTCGTCGTAGTACACCAGAGCTTTCAACAAGAACCCCTTCCATCCACATCATCTCAAACACATGTCACTGACATACACTATGTCACGACCTCAATCAACAAACAGATGAAATGTCCTTGCTCTATCTGTGATTCACTATATCACTTCACCTACCAGTGTCCCACGATTATTGACTATAGGCATCGTTAATTGACCCTTATTCCCAATCCTCTCATCACCACACCTCCAGTGACACCAATAGTCCCTCCTATTCCCTCTCCAGATAGGTTTTATATCTTCTCTCTTGAGCCTAAGGCACTTCCCACTCCTCCATGGTTCATAGATAGCCTAGAGGAGGATTTTCCCCCAAATCCCCCCAATTCTCCAATCCATTTCCCCACGAAAATCTTACGCCCGACTACCATTTTCAACCCACAGTATCTCTATATTTGGTTTATGTTGAGCGAACCATCACAACCCCCTTGCGTCATTTCCCCTACTTCTTTACCACCAGAAGCCAACCACATGATGGTAGTCACCAATCTTACTCCCATGGATCCTCTATATTCTTGACAGTTCCATTGTGATGAAGACATCCTCAAGGAATTAACTACCCCCGATTACCCATGGGAGATTCTCAATCACAGAGTGCTCTTTATTTCACTGGAATCCTTTACGTCTCCCAAACAAAACCCCATATACGCAATCAAAACTAAATATTTTCTCCCCTCAGGGCATATAGATTGGTTGAATAACCCTATCCCTGCCCCCAATGCTTTTGAAGAAGGCAACATGGCCAACATTTCCCCCACCATCAAAATCAATATTTCCATCAAACCTGGAATCATAGAGGAAATCACCATTGGCACCGCATGCTCTCCTGAAGAGATCATAGCTTACAAATCTCTCTTCCAGGAATACTGGGACATTTTTGCCTAGTCATACACAGAGATGCCCGACCTCGATCCCTCTATTGTCGAACATCATATAGACACATGGTTTGATATTACCCCTATAAGACAAAAGCAACTTCCATTACACCCATCCAAAGAGGTAGCCATAAAAGTCGAGATTGACAAATTACACGCTGCAGATTTCATATACCCCATCGCATATACGTCGTGGGTCTCCAACCCCATCCCTGTTAAAAACAAATAGGGAACTATCCGCATCTGTACGGACTTTCATGATCTCAATCACTCATGTTCCAAAGACAATTTTCCAATTCCCTTTATCGACCAAATTATTGATGATTGTGCCGGTCACGAGGCTTTGTCCTTCATGGATGGCTTCTCTAGCTACAACCAAATTCAGATTCACCTATCCGATCAATACAAAACCACATTCACTACCCCTTGGGGTACTTTTTCATATCGTGTCATGCCTTTTGGCCTCAAGAATGCTGGTGCCACTTTTCAATGTGCCATGACATACATTTTTCATGATCTGGCTCAAATCATCCTCGCCTACCTGGACGATCTCACCGCTCGATCCAAGAAGCACACTCAACATCTCGATGACTTATGCATTGTATTTCATAGGTGTCGTCAATACAATATCCTCTTGAACCCTCTCAAGTTCATCTTCTGCGTCACTGTTGGAAGTCTCCTTGGGTTCATCGTCTCCCAACACAGTGTCACAATGGACTCCCTCAAGGTACAAGCCATCACAGAAATCCCCCCCCNACCCCCCCCCCCCGCCCCGGAATTTATGCCAGCTGCAAATCTAACTTTTTATGCCACTTTGTCCCCGATTATGCTACTCGTGCACATGGTTTCCTTCTCCCTTTACAACACGATATCCCATTCCAATGGGATGAACATGCCCAAAACGGTTTTGATGATCTTAAAGTGGCACTCTCCAACGCCCCATTGATTATCCCACCCAACTATGACCATGACTATATCCTCTACTTATCGGCCTCATCCGACTCAGTAGTAGGAGTTCTCATCCAATTAGGGGATGATGACTGTGAGCATGTAATTTACTACATTAGTAAAAATATTTTAGGGCCACCCTTGAAATACAATCACGAAGAGAAAATCGCCCTTGCAGTTGTCCTCACATTCAAGAAATTGCGCCATTACATTCTACTTCGAACTACCAAGGTCATAGCAGATTCCAACCCCATGCAATACTTTCTTAGTCGTCGAAAAATTAATGGCAAATTTTCTCGATGGATCGTCATCCTTCAGGAGTACGACCTCGAATTTTCAACACCCAAGAGCAAGAAATCCTTCGTCCTTGCAGGACTCATTAAGACATTTCCTTCCGATACTACTATCTCTCCCATCAATACTGACTTGCCCAACAAACATCTCTTTTTCATCCCTTTGGATGATCCTTGGTATAGCGATCTCCTCGTCTACCTCCGAACACAGAAGTTTGAAAACCACCTCTCCCAGGACGATCATCGACATATCCGCCACCAGGCCCCTCGCTACCTCCTTATCGGTGATATCTTATATCGACGAGGGGTCGACAACATACTTCGTCGATGTTTGACTATCGACAAAGCTGATATAGTCTTGAATGACTGCCACAGCGGTGCCTGCGGTGGCCACCTCTCAGGGATGTCCACCGCCCAGAAAATCATTCGAGCAGGCTACTTTTGGCCCACATTATTTCACGATTGCATCCACGCTAAGAAGCGATGTGACAAATGTCAACTATGCGCCAACAAAGCAAGAGCACCACCTACTCTTCTCCACCCAGTCATTGCTTCTGATGTTAGGGTCCTAACCCGCACATAGGTAGATTAATATATTCGGATGTAATAAAGGTCAATATTAATAAGGCCTTTCAATAAAATAGAATAAGGCGGATGTAAGAAGACATAATAGAAGCTTCTGCTTCTAGAAGGATCTTCCTCTAGATGCTTATCTTTTTAGACATTTCGTATAAATAAGGGTCAAGGGTATGAAAACCCTATCTTGGAGATTATTGTAATAGAGAATTGCTTGATTGGAGGTTGCCCCCTCGAAGAGGCCTGTGAACATTGCTTTATGAATCAAAGTGCTATTTCTATTGTTGTTCTTATATCATTTATGTGTTATTGTGGAGATTATGATGGATATTTTACTATTATTCTGCCATTTCTAGCATTTTATTTATGTTCTACATATTTTTTATATCTGGTATCTTGCAAGTGGTATTAGAGCACTTTCCTTGGCAGAAATTGTGGGAATTTTTTTTTCAGGGTAGAGACGTATTCCAGCGTCTTTAAACCACAAAGATCTGTCGTTACACGCATAAACCCATGGTTGAGGGATTCATACATGCAGGAAATACAAGTGGTTCTTAAGAGCACATCTGTTGGCCACCCTTGTAACCTCTGTTGGTACCCCTTCGAGTGGTAGCGCATCAGACAACACCTGTGTACGGATCGACCTAGATTTCCTAAATCCCTCTTTAGATAAACCTATCGGCCACTAGACTGCTATAGTGTCACCAAGAACAACACTCGGGACGATACTCTCTAGTACCTGGGTAGTCGGGTAGTATGGCTAAGGGTATGGTCTATCCTCCTTAGTTAGTGCCCTAAGATATTGGGCCGAGTACTACTATTGGACCCTGCACGTATATCAGAGAGCTATAGCATAGGGCAAACCCTTGTCTGTAGAACCCTTGAATACCTAACCCTTGGGGGACAGAAACATAAACGAATTAAAAATAGACCAGATCTCTTGTCGCGCAACTGTGTTCAAGTTGCCAAGTAAATACACATCTCTTTCTGGTTAAACATTTGGTGATTTCATCACTGCAGTATTCTTTAGACCGGAGTATAACTCCGCAGGTGTAAAAAAAAAAAAAAAAAAGTCTGCAAATTTTTTTACCATTATTTGAGACCTATTCCATTGGATTCATCTCTCCACCCTTATCACTTTCATACATATCATTTTTAGACAAAAATTTTGATCCCGCCTGCCCCTTTTCAGTTCACCCATCCTCATGGCCCATAACCATAGCCAAGACCTGGAAGCTCGCTTCAACACCATGCAATACGGTTTCCTAGAAACCCAAAAATAAGTAAATCAACTTAGTGCTACTATTGCCTCCATCGATTCATCCATCAATGCTACCATAAATACAACCATGCAATCCTCAATGGAGGAAGTCAAACAAGATCTTACCACCCAGCTTGAATCTGTCTTTGCAGCACTCTGTACCAAACTGAAGATCCCTATAGATGACCATTTCTTTGAAGCACATCCAAAGAATGAAGGTGAAACTTCCTCCCATTCCCATACCTTTCAGTCCCATCACTTTCAACGTGACATACGCCTTCCGCAGGTGGACGTGACCAAATTTGATGGCTTGGACCCCACTGGTTGGGTAACCCATATTGAACATTATTTCTCTTTATATGGCATTACCGATGACTTGGCCAAACTTCGGTATGGTGTTCTCCATCTAGATCAAGAACGTTGGCAATGGTGGCAATGGAGAAAAACTTCCCGTCAAGGGTATATTGCTTGGACCCAATTTATGACTGATCTTTATGAACACTTTGACATGGAAACCAACCATTTGGGTCATTTGACAAAGTTGAAGCAATCTGGAATAGTAGAAGACTTCATAGCTGCCTTTGAACGCCTGCATTTTCGAACAGAGGGCATGATTGATGCTTTCTTTCGAGAGTGTTTTATTAGTGGCCTCAAGGAGGAGATTTGGGCTCATGTCCTCATGGCTCGACCCTCGACTTGGGTGGAGGATACTAAAAGAGCTAAAGAAGCACAACAGGTGGTATCATCTCAAAACCGAAAACCCTCCTTTATCCCTTTCCCTAAACCCGTCACTCCCACTACTCCCTCCGCCCCATTAAAAATCCAAAAATTGACCAGGGATGAAATCGTTGAACGCAAACTCAAAGGCCTTTGTTATAATTGTGATGACAAATATTTCTCGGGCCACAAGTGTAAAGAACAAAATCTTTTTATGGCCATCTCTAAGGACATTTCAGAAGAGGATGTTGAAACTCCCCTTGTGTCTGAGTCACCTGAAATCACTGACATAACCCCTCCCTCAGACCCTCCCGAAGTAGAACACGTCATTTCCCTCAATGCTCTCACTATTTTTTCTACTCCCCAAACCCTCAAGTTAATCGGTTACATCAAACATTGGAAGGTCATCATTCTGGTTGATAGTGGAAGCACCCATAATTTTATTCATCACTGCATTTCCCAAGAAACTCATTGCTACATCCATGTTGTCAATAATTTTCAAATCATGATTGCCAATGGTGGTTCCATTAAATGTGGAGGGTGTTGTGAAAATGTGCATCTCCAAATTGGTGACTACCACCTAAAATCCCATATGTTTGCTATCAACATGGGTGGTTGTGACATTGTGTTGGGTGTCGAATGGCTAAGAACTTTGGGTCCCATTCTCATGGATTTTAAGGCATTAACCATGCAATTCGACCAGGAAGGCCACCAATATAAATTCCAGGGCATCACTATTGGTTCACCTGAGGTCATTAGTTCCCATCGCATGGAAAAGCTGCTCAAAAAAGGTCATTCTGGTGTCATTTCCCAACTCCATGCCATTCAAGCAACAGAAACACCCTCGGTGCCACATGACCTCCAAGCTCTCCTTTCTAAACATCAAATGGTATTTTCCACTCCCTAAGGCCTCCCTCCTTCCCATGGTTTTCATGATCATTCCATTTCCCTTGTACCTAGAAGCCTTCCTCCCAATATCCATCCATATCGCCACCCCTTCTCACAAAAAAATGAAATTGAGAAAATGGTCCAGGAACTCCTTAATGTAGGCATTATCCGCCCTAGTACGAGCCCTTACTCTTCTCCTGTAGTCATGGTCCTAAAGAAAGAAGGTTCTTGGAGAATGTGTCCTGACTTTTGTGCCCTCAACAAACTGACCATTAAAGGCAAATTTACCATTCCTATCATTGATGACCTCCTAGATGAATTGAGTGGCTCCCAATTCTTTACTAAACTTGATCTTTGCTTGGGCTATCACCAGATACGTATGAACAAGGCAGACATTCCCAAGATAGCCTTTCACACTCATGAGGGCCACTATGAGTTTTTGGTCATGCCCTTTGGCTTGTGTAATGCTCCCTCCACCTTCCAAAACCTCATGAATCATGTCTTTCGTCCCTTTCTCCATCATTTTGTCTTAGTTTTCTTTGATGATATCTATCTATAGCAAAACCTAGACCGACCATCTTACTCATGTGGATCAAGTTCTCCATCTCCTCTCCTAGCACCAACTTTTTCTGAAACAGTCTAAATATGCTTTTGGTGYCTCAGAAGTAGAATACTTGGGTCATATGGTTGGCAAGGATGACGTCAGGGTGGATCCAAAATAGATTGAAGCTATGCAAGATTGGCCGCACCCAAAGACTCTCAAAAGCTTGCATGGATTTCTTGGCTTAACAGGGTATTATCGCAAGTTTGTTAAGAACTATGGAAAGATTGCARCACCTCTCACTGCTCTCCTCAAAAAGAACTCTTTCACTTGGAATTCAGCCACTGCTCAAGCTTTTCAAACCTTGAAGATGGCCATGTGCACCACTCTGGTTCTGGCCCTTCCTGATTTCACAAAGACCTTTGTGTTGGAATGTGATGCCTCAGGGAAAGGAATCGACGTTGTCCTTATGCAAGAGGGTCGACCTTTGGCCTTCACCAGCAAGCAACTGTCTGAAAGGAATCTGGGCAAACCCATTTATGAAAAGGAAATGTTGGCTATTCTGCATGTCGTTGAGTTGTGGCGCCCTTATCTCTTGGGGCAACACTTCCAAATCAAGACCGACCATCAAAGCCTCAAGTACTTTCTGGAACAACACCTTTCCTTACAGGAGCAACAAAAATGGATGATTAAGCTCTTTGGTTATGATTATGAGATCATTTACAAGAAGGGCAAAGACAATGTAGTGGCGGATGCACTGTCCCGAAAATATGAAGAAGAAGGATCCCTTTTCTCTCTTTCCTTCATTGTACCCGATTGGTTCCATGATGTACGACAGGAATGGATTCAAGACCCCAAAATTTCGCATCTGATCCAGCAATTGCAGAGCAAGGCTCTTGCTCCCCCAGGGTACTATTGGCTATAGGATGAGCTTCGATACAAAGGCCGTTTGTATTTAAGTAAACAATCAAAGCTTAAATCCAAGGTACTTTCTAAGCTTCATGCTACACCCACAACGGGGCACTCAGGGTTCACCAAAACATATGACAGAGTCAAACGTTCTTTTTTCTGGGATGGTATTAAACAGGACATCCGTAATTTTGTAGCTGAATGTGAGGTGTGTCAATGCAACAAGGGAGAAACAGTAAAATCTTCGGGCACACTACAACCGCTTCCGATTCCACCAGCTATTTGGAAGGATATCTCTATGGACTTTATTACCGACTTTACCAAATCAGGGAATAAATCAGTCATAATGGTGGTTGTGGATCGCCTTTCCAAGTATTCTCATTTCTTTGCTCTTCAACACCCATTTACTGCATCCACGGTGGCTCAAATTTTCATGGACCAGGTCTTCAAGCTTCATGGCATGCCACACTCTATTGTTTCTGATCGTGACCCAACTTTCACAAGCAATTTTTGGCAAGAACTGTTTAAGCTCCAGGGCACCCAATTGCATCTCAACACAACTTATCATCCCCAGACTGATGGTCAAACAGAAGTTGTCAAAAAGTGTTTGGAAACATATCTGAGGTGTTTTTCTTCTGGAAAACAACATCAGTGGGTTCAATGGATACCCCTAGCCGAATGGTGGTACAACACTTCCTACCATACAGCTACTCGCATGACTCCTTTTGAAGTAGTATATGGACTGAAGCCACCTTCAGTTCTCTCATACTTACCAGGTACCTCGAAGGTCCAGGCGGTTGACCAAACACTTACAGTTCGAGAGGATATTATTTGTACCCTTAAAGAGAACTTGGTCATGGCACAAAATCACATGAAGCAACAAGCAGATCAAGGTCGCTCTGAACGTCAATTTCTAAAAGGGGATCAGGGGTTTTTGTGACTACAACCATACAAGCAAACTTCGCTCAAGGCTGAGCATTGTCAGAAGCTAGTGCCCAAATTTTATGGTCCTTATACAGTTCTCAAACGTGTGGGACAAGTCGCATATCAGTTAGCTTTGCCTAGTCATTCGAAGCTACATCCGGTTTTCCATGTTTCATGCTTAAAGAAGGTGATTGGAACTCGGTGCCAAATTCAAACCAACCTTCCTGAGTTAGCTGAAGAAGGATACATTTGGCTATAGCCAGAAGCAATTTTGGACCAACCTGAGCGTCACCTGTGTCAGCAAACCATCAAGGAAGTGCTAGTCCAGTGCAAAGATACGAATCTAGCAGATGCCACCTGGGAACCAGTTACCATTCTGTAGTAGTTTCCTCATCTCAAGCCTTGAGGATAAGGTTGTTTTTAAGGGGGCGGACATGTTAGGGTCCTAACCCGCACATAGGTAGATTAATATATTCGAATGTAATAAAGGTAAATATTAATAAGGCCTTTCAATAAAATAGAATAAGGTGGATGTAAGAAGACCTAATAGAAGCTTCTGATTCTAGAAGGATCTTCCTCTATATGCTTATCTTGATAGACATTTTGTATATAAGGGTCGAGGGTATGAAAACCCTAGCTTGGAGATTATTGTAATAGAGTGTTGCTCGATTGGAGGTTGCCCCCTCGAAGAGGCCTGTGAACATTTCTTTCTGAATCAAAGTGTTATTTCTATTATTGTTCTTATATCATTTATGTGTTATTGTGGAGATTGTGCTGGATATTTTACTGTTATCCTTCCATTTCTAGAATTTTATTTCTGTTTTGCAT
Organism: Picea mariana; assembly: GCA_032191745.1. Taxonomy (NCBI): domain Eukaryota; kingdom Viridiplantae; phylum Streptophyta; class Pinopsida; order Pinales; family Pinaceae; genus Picea; species Picea mariana. The sequence goes on along the minus strand of JASDQU010738085.1, from coordinate 38,865 downwards.
ATTTTTTATATCTGGTATCTTGCATCCGACCCCTTTGTCAAATGGGGCATAGACTTCATGACCTACAACCCTCCATCTAGAAATGGACACAAATACATCGTCGTAGCAATTGATTGCTTCACCAAGTGGGTTGAAGAAATGCCCACCTTCAACAACACCGTTGGCACTGCAACGCGATTTTTATTTAACCACGTCATCTCCCACTTCGGAGTCCCACTACAGTTAGTCTCTGATCAATGGAAACACTTTGAGAATGATATTTTCGTCAAACTCTTCTCCAGGTTAGGATTCTCCCATGAGTTTGCCTCCCCATACTACCCTCAGTCCAACGGATAGGTAGAAGCAGTCAACAAGGTCCTCAAAACCATGTTGCAGTGCACAATTAACAAACATAAGACCAATTGGCACCATATGTTGTTTTCTACACTATGGACTTATTGCACGGAAGTTAAAACTACCACTGGTTTCACACAATTTCATCTTGTCCATGGGGTTGAGGCCACTCTCCCCATCGAGTGTGAAATCCCCACCTTACACATCGCTATTGAGCTATTACCCAACACTTCTCTAATGGAGCAGCATCTGTTGAACTTAGATTCATTAGATGAAGACCGTCGGACTTCATTACAAAACAATGAAGGAGCCAAAAAATGGTCGAAGACCACCTTTGATCGCCATGTCAACCTTCAATAATTAAACGAAGGTGACCTCGTCCGTGCTTACGATATCGCTCATGATACCCTCGGCCATGGAAAATTTGAGTCATTATGGCATGAACCTTACATCATCCAACATTACCTCACTAAATGCACATACATTATGGCCTCTCCTAAAGGCCACCCTCTCAAAGAACCCATCAAGGGGTTGTACTTAAAGAAATTTTATGCCTGAGCGTAGACATTCTACACTAGGCTTTTTCTTTTTGTACACCTTTTGTAGATTTTTTAATCTTCTTTTTTCCTACATGCCTTGTGTCTAATCTATCATTTGTTTTATTGACAGATGCCTCCTCCATTGTCCTACCACATCGGTTACGCTGACGGAGCTAACCGTTGGACACAGAATCTTGCTTCGGCCCTCTATACCCCCTCACATGAAATGCTCCACTCTAGCAGCATATGCCTGGGATTAGCAACCAACAATCCAGCAGAATACACAACCATCATTGGCCTCCTTGCCAAGCCCAGTCACTGCCATATTCGTCACCTTATCATCTTACTCGATTCCCAACTCGTTGTCCTCCAACTCAACAATGTCTACATTCATCACCTTAGCATCTTACTCGATTCCCAGCTCATTTTCCTCCAACTCAACAATGTGTACCATGTTTGTGATTCTTGCCTCTTTCGCAAATACCTGCAAGTTAGACTTTTATCTCAACATTTGATTCAATCACATTTACACATATTCCAAAACAATTTATTCAAATAGTAGATAATATGGCTAACCTAGTGCTAGATTGGCATATATCACATCAAGTTACCATTACACATACATAACCTATCAAAAGTCTGTCACAACATATAAATTAGACATCATAAACAACATCACAAACACATCAACACATGTGAACATCACAAGGATACCAAAATGTATATCCATATATATATATATATATATATATATATATATATATATATATATATATATATATATATATATATATATATATATATCGATCAAATGTGCCATCAATGTTTACAAAAAATAGTACAACTTGTACAATATCTGTAGGTAGGTGAACCACCTCACCCATATAAGTACAAAATCGGTGTCAGAGAACCATATACAAAATGGGCTCGCAAGCCTATAAAAATACAAACATACATATACAAAGGCACTCATAGTGCCTCTAGGGCTCCACCACCTGGTCCTCTCTCTGGAGGAAGTACCCCACCAGCTAGGGGTCCCTCAGGTCCTGGGGGTAGCCGCCCCCTCCACAGTTTCTCTATAGATTAGGGTCTGCAGCTCTGTCGGCCTCACACCAACCTCATCCTGTCGTCATCTCTCCCCTTCCCGTGGGTCCTCCCATAGTGGTCTCATAGGCCCCTAATGAGCTAGCGCTCTGGCCAACTCAACCTCCCACCCATGAGGTCCCACATCTACACACATAACACAAATGATAGCATCAACATCCATCCATACATAAAACATATGCTATACTATCTAAAACTCAAAACCATCAAATTAACATACCTATGCGGTCGCACACATCTCCAGGGGGTAGCACCATATCTAGGTCCTCCTGGAATTCCACCCCATTATACGGGTATCATAGTATGATCTGACACCACACCCATTCATCCTTGGCCATAAATTAATCGCCATCCATCCTCGACCCCTAGGGAGAATTTTTCTTACATCAAACCCAGGTACGCATGCTCATGTTCAACATTCTCAACTAATTGTTATATGTTATTTACTTTCAGATATCGTTCACAAGGGGTATTTGGTTTTGTATGTGTGTAGATACTTGGTCATCACCCACTAGAACGACCCTTTTAGGTATTTGATCGATACTGGCATGTAATTGTTCCCTCTGAATATCAATTACATCTCCCAGTCACACCCTCCGATATTTTCCTCTAGGGTCCCCCCATCCGGCTTTGCAGTACTCACACCTCCGCTGCATTTTAGTACTTTCAACCAGTAGCACTCTCTCCCACATGAGTTTTCCCCATCGTAGTCCCCTCTGGCACTTTGACACTCATGTTGTTTTCACCCCCTAGGGATGGGAGTCCTAATAGTATTTTCATTTTCGAGAATTAGCCGCATGCTCCTTCTCCTCATTTTGCTAGCTTCCCCACACTGGACTCCCGGGTAACCTCACTACGGTTAACATTTGAATACACCTCCATAGTATCATTAACTCCCCATCTCATCCACCATCATTTTTCCCATCTACAGATTGTCCTCCATTCATTTACCTAATACAGAAACCCACCTATGGGCCCCCCCACCCTCCTCTTGTTTTCCAAGCTACTTGATCCCTCACTAGCCAAGCCATATTACACTGGGGCACCCATTTATGTATCTGTACACTTTTAGCAACTTATTCTTTATTCATTTGGTAATTGTAAAAAGCCTTTGTCTCCAGCATTTACATAGCCTTTTGTCGTCACCTTTGGCGACCTTCTTTCCTTGGCAAAGCAACCCATGTCACCCTTGGTTGGGGCATTCATTAACTTCTACTCTTATTGACATCATCCATAAAACCCTGAGTATCCCACAGTCCATGTACCCCTAATCTTTAAGTTTGTCCACTTTGTGACGCCTCTAGAACAATTTAACCCAGGTTTAGTCGTCCCCCTAACACTAGATCCAGTTTCACGGTTGTTTCCACTCATACTTCACATATATCCCCAACCAAGGGAAGTCTTGAGTCTCACTGCATATTGACTTCGTCCATGTACCTCATCAGCTCCTGATCTCATCCAGTGGATTTCATGAATCCCTTTGCTTCTTGGAGCCGCATCTCCCTTTCCGTCGACATCAACATAGTTTCCATAAGGGCGACAGTATCTTGACTCTCATTACCTTTAAAATGAGGAGTCTCAGATGGCACAGGGAGAACCATCATTTCTCTCTGCTATTTTTGACCCCCATAGCATTCGACTTCAACACCATCTCATGTTACGGTGGGTCTTACTTTGCGACTATTGCAGTTATTTTATCTTAGTCGAAGACCTCTAAAATTTGATAGGCTATCAATGCTTGTGAATCATCGACACCTCTTACAGGTGTCATCTCCTCTTTTCATAGTTTTTTCACCATCGTAATTGTCCTCTTCCATTATCAAACCGCCCCGGAGGGCACTACAGTTATCTACGTCAACATACAACTTCAATTATTATTTTACACATTTTTTACTTACATGACATGAGCATGGGGCATGCCCACCTCGTTTGTACATAGTTTTATTTTTCCATACCTGGCGAAAGGTTTGGGTCCCACGAGTTCCCCTCTCCCTCCAATGGGTCACTCTGGCAATTTCTTTCAACAATCTTTCTTACAATGGTACTCTCAGTAGAAAAAACATTGATGTATTTCGGCTATACGTATGCTTCTAACCTCACACATCATGGGGAATCTATTATCACTAAAATTTCATCCTCAAATGGTTACAAGAATCCAACATCTCCAAACACCTATTAGTTCACCCACAGCTTCAAAAATGCATTTACAAAGGGCACAAAACTATACAACTGGTTATAAAATCAGCATGCGCTAAGGATACAAAGGAAGAATGCACACATGTGCCAGTCGAAAACACCGAAAAAGTGCACATGTGTCTGATGCGCGATTGTGGACACAAAAAGCCGTGCATACTTCAGAACGACACATTTATTATTTTGGTTGTCCTTGCACCCACTTCTGTTTCATCTCCCAAGTTGATTTGACACCCAAATCTGAGATGAATCCGAGTGGGGGGTTGGTCAAAGACCTAAGGGTTCCCTAAAGAGTCCCTTGTTCACACTAAGAACTGGTTGAATAATGCCTCAAAACTTTTCTATAAAAAGAGGCCATGGGTGCACTACATTTTCAAGAACTCATTTGTATTGTTATGTTGCCTATATTCTCTTGGAGTAACCTCTTTCCTCATTAGATCATACAAGCATCATCTCATTTAGTCATTCACATCATCTCTTGAGTGAATGAGCTTTGGACTTCTTCACCATTTCCTTCTAGTTTTCTATTTGTAAGAAGAGATCAATTATTGGGGGTTCAAGAGCCCTCCCTTGGAGGAAGAGGGGACCCATAAGTCTCCCTTTCTCTTTGGTGTTTTCCCACTAATACAACTTATCCATTGGTGGCATAAATGTTCTTTATTTTTTCTTCTATTTCCCTTATGCACATTAGTTTAGTTTCTTTAATTGTTATTATCTTAGTTGCTTGTTTATTTCTTATGCTTGATGTTTCTAACTCTTTCATTCATCTTTGTCCTGTCTAGCTAACCCAACTGGACTTGTAAGTTTCCTTCTTTTTCTCATTTAGGTGACGAAAAGGATACAACACTCGTCACCCAAACTCCGCAATTGGAAGTTGTGCGTTGTTGGTGAGTCAACTGCAATCGTCGATCTTTGAAGCTACAAGATCAAACGGTCATGACTAATTGCGGGATTGGAACTAGCGTGACATTTAATTATCCTTTTGATATCTGCAATTCATCCCTGTCGTTGATCTGGAGAGTGCACATCCAACAGTCACGACTTAATCTGACTTAAACTGATTTCTTTTTGGATCAACCACAGTCGTCAATATCTGAGTCTATGAGATTCGATGATCTATACCAATTGTGGAATTAGAAATAGTGGGTTGTTTAATTCTTCTTTCGCTCCCAACAATTCATCGTTGTCGTTGATATGGATTGGAAATCCAATGGTCACAATCCTCAAGACCACGATCACTCATATGACTGACATCCATAATATGAGATGATCAACATGGTCAATTTCTTGATCGGACGACTGCTGAGGCTTCTCACCTTTTCTTGTACATTGATCGAATTCTCAGTCTTTCCATCGATCAAACGATATTTCCAGAATGTGTTCTTCATTCGCTAACTCTCCTAATCTTTAATAACTATTTGTGCATTTTTTTATGCATTGATAGTCAGTCACTAATTATTCTGAGCTTTGATCATAGGAACATTGTTGATCCTATCGTGATCAAAAATAATCAATAATTTCTTCATACTGTTCGTTGCTTCCGCTAACTGATATATTGTGCAGTGTGCTCTTCCTTTTGAGCTTTGATCTTCAATCGCTTATGTACTATGTTTTCTCTTCTGAGATTTGATCTTCATACTGTTCCCTTCTTATGCTAACCGATATATTGTTGACATCAATGACAATACCATCTCTGGTAAATCATAATGATAATTCATTGTAACAACAAATCATCACAACAACTGTTGACATCAATGACAATATGTCCAACAGTATAATTAATCGTAATCTTTGCAATAATTTGCGATCTTTTTATATAGGTGACAAAAATTTGAGTCAACATCTGGCGACTCCACGTGGAAATCTGCTTGTAGCATATTTAGAACTATGAAATTTTTGGTTATTGATTTTGAAGCTGAGATTCAAGTTTGTTGGTTTCTTCTCTTTCTCAAAGATTTTGTAATTTGTTTTTTATATTCTCTGGAAATTATTCACTCATGGGGAAATCATGGGAAAAAGAAGAAGGGAAACAACCAAAATCACTAGGTTTAAACAACACATTTGTAACTACGACAAAAACTACATAAGTAGTGTTGCATACCGAAATCCACTTATTCGATCTTTGTTGTTATTATAGAATAAATTAATTAAGTCTTTGCAAAGAAACAATCAGAAAAACTACTTCAATTGCTCCCATTTTGACTCAGAAAATTTGAAAATAAATAAAAGAAGAGAAAAAAATCGAAAGAAAAAACAAAATTTCAACCAAATTTACGAGACAACAACAACAAAATCAATACGTAAGTGGATGAAAACAGATTGAGAAAAAAATCAACTAACTACCAAATGCATTTGATGCTTGATCCAATAGAAGACACAATAAAGGAAACAAAGTAACAAAGCAAATAGAATCTTATATATTTATTTATGTATGAGGAGAAGTATGGATAGTCATTGAAAATTTAAACAGGGTAAAACTTGGCATAGAGGAATGCATCCTTCAGTTTCCACACATGATCGATGGTTTGGAGGAAATTAGGTGAAGAATGGAAACCAACTGATGCATAAATTGCATGTGGGAGACTAGTTAAAATCCAGAAGAACTGACCATCATCTTCTAAAAGATGTTATCCAACAAGATTAACATTAAATCCCTTACCATCACTATTAGTCTAGTTATACTCATTAGGATACTAGATTGAGAAAGTTTTGGGTTCAATTTCAAGTTGATATATGGAACAATGACTAACAGAAAAGGGATGCAACCTTCTCTCTCTAATAATATCAAGGGTAATCATCTTGCAATCATAATGTATCTCCATGGGTTCTACATTGTCAAAAGGGTAAGAGTCATTATCAATGGTATTCCTGGGCTGGGGAACATTGAAAGTATACTTAGAATTAGAAAGGTAAGGATAAAAGGCTAAAATCATGACTTCAACCACTTGTAAGTAAAAATTAAAGCATGTCTCAATTCTTACATGTTGCAAAATAGATTCCTCACTTACTTCCAAAGCACACTCATGACTCTCTTCTTCTTGAACTGAAATTTTTCGCTCTTCGTATGAAAACTCATCATAAATTGGTACTAAATCTTACCCTTCTCTAGCTTCATGTTCACAAACTAAGTGGCCATCATGTAATGGGAAGGAATAGGGACCAAAGGGTTGATCAGTCAAATAATATTCAAAATAAAGAGTTGAGGTTGGAGGATTACATTCGTAATCAAGGCATAGATGCTCGACTTGGATCTCTTCATGGTTATATTCATTTGGCCAAGCAATGTTTTCGGGATGACAGGTGTTAGAAAAAAGGTCTTCTACCATGTCCTCAAAAGAAAAGTCACATGAATCTACATCATCCCCTAAATCATCTATTTCACTTTCTTCGGAATAGTCATCAAAAATAGGGATATAAGTAATTCCAGGTCAAGACTATTTTCCTCACAAGGTTAATTTTCATATAATGTTTCGTCAGATAATTTAACATAGTCTCATTTAGAATGAGTTTCAAAAAGAGTATCATCAAACTGGAAGGCATCGAAAAAGGATAAGATGGGCATATTCATAAGAGAAAGATTCCTCATAAACCCTTGAAGTTTTGATAATGAATCATGAGATGTATAATTATATTCTTGTCCAATTAAGAATAGATAGGGATTTTTTTTTGTATTCCTATTTAGACTCTAATAATAATATACAAGTCAATTGCGCATGAGGGCCACTGCAAAAGTTGCATCGAGGAAGAGTAGGAAGAATCTCAGGCAAAAGTTCAAAGTGTTGGGAGATGGGCAGAGAAGGAAAGTTAATAATGAACTTTGTAAAAATAATCTTTCCCACCAAATTAGTATTAGGTTCTGTGAACCTATACCAATCTCCTACTTTTCCACAAAGATTAAGAGGGGACATGTTAGAAGAATTCTAAACATCTTGGACCCCAATAGATTGACAAAACTGGATGAGCTTGTTAACGTGATCGCAAGAAGATTCCCATGGGTAACCTTCAAAAAGAGGAAAACTAGCCATGGACAAGCTCGTAATCAAATCAAAATCAAGTATATTCATGATCAAGTAAGGTCATAAAATGTATTGTTGCTAAAAAGAAATATAAGCATTAAATCAAAAAATGGAGAAGAACCATTTAGCGGTTTGTTCCCAGTATGGTCACTAAAATAAATGTTGATGCGAGAAATGGAATGTCATCACTCAATCATTTTTTAATATTACTAGGATAAGGTAAGATAGGTGAGAATGTTACCCTGGGTTTATAACCTTGCAAAAATATCAACCAACCCTCAAGAAATATATTTTTGGACCTGATACTATTTTAAAGTTGTGTGTTTCAGCTAAAAAAAAGTATAAACTTTATATGTAAATGATTAAAAGAAACAAAAAGAATGAAGTAAAGAATAGTATAACAATCCAAAAATCAGAAATACACAAGTCTCAATTGAGACACACCATATTTTATTAATAATATATTTTTTGAGTTACAACAAGAATTCCTCTTTCAAACTCCTACAAGGGTGAGGACCAAAATCAGACTTAGAAGTATTAGATGGAATTTAACATCATACATAGACAATTGGCATCTAAAATAAAAGGACCAAGACTGTATACACTATATCAACCAAGTCACAAGCCCCCCATGTCTTGACTTTGCAAAATAATCTTAATCAGACCTGAAACTTAATTCTGAAATTCTAATAAAACTACATAGAATATCAAGAGAAATGAATGACCTTCTAAATCATGTCAAATATCAATGCTTCATATTCCTTTCTCCTTTTCCATCTTTAGAAAGATCCTGCTATCAATAAGACAACTAAGCCTTTTTAAGAAACTCAGAAAATGGATAGATGAAATTTAGAAATCTCAAAATGAAACAAGAGCCAACCTTATCTGAAGTGTTTCTCTCTAATTCCTCACGTCCTATTTGTCCTTTGGTTCTTCCTTTTATTCTCCAAAAGTTAGTTCTTCAACAATTGAACTAATTTTAGTTACTAAAGTTAAATAACTTTGCTTAAGAAATAGAACAAATAATTATGTTGATAAGGATAATTAATAAATAAATAATAACTAAATAGGTAGGTTGCCCCTCTATTTATGCATCTATTTATTTCAAAAATCATAAATATATTTTTCTTGTTGCTCCATATATAATCGATCAAATATAAAATATATCAACATCATATAACATACCAAATCATGCATCTCAAATACCCAGGCAGAAAACACTCGTGTCTTTGTTAAAATAACATGATATTTTAAAATTTTCAAAACTAAATATCATTGTTCTGCCATCTATCCTCAAAAGTGTTAGAGTCAAAATACATCTAAACATAATTAAAACAATTCAGGAAACTTCTTCCTAAAAAACTCATCTATTTCTTTAATAAAGGCCTCATATTGGTACTTTCTCTTCCAGCTGAGAAATTTTAGGATGCACTTCATATAAACTTATTTTTCGAATTCTTGTTGACTTAATATTTGAATGAGCATAGGAGGATCATTTTTCAATTAACATGATCCCGTTGAAGTAGCATGTTGGTTGAAGTAACATGTTGCTTAACTTTGTCAATTTGGGAACAATGTGGTGTGGTTTTATGATCCTTTAGAGGAGGAGGAGGAGGTATGGACTCATATGTAGCAGTTGTGTGAAAAGGTAGCATGGGATGAACTGGAGTTAAAAGAAAATATGCATTGGAAACAATAGTATGAACTGGTGGAGAAGGGGGGGGCATATGCTAATGATTTGAACTAGAAAAAGGATTAGAAAACAAGTTACCCCATTCATAAATATTAGGTTGCATGGGAGACTCAGGGATGTTCACAATACCAGGGCTACATTGCAAGATAACATTTGGGGCTGATTGGGGTTGTGGAAAAGCTTGTTTAACACCAAGGTTTGAGTGCCTATTTTGGATAAATTGTTTGAACTCATCATATTTATCATCAAAATGAATGGAAAACCTCAGTTTTTTATGCCCCCCAGGCTGCCAAAATGTATTGGGCCCTTGGCCTTTTCTTCCTATGTTTCCACCTATATTGTTACCCATGTTGAATAAGTTCATCTGTAATCATGATAATCCAATTAGAAGAAGAATAAAATAACAGTGATATAAGACATCTAATACCATTTTTCTAAATGATTAAATTGGCTCTAACATGACACAACCATACAACACAAATGTGAAGTGAAAAGGAATAAAATTAAATAGGGATAGAAATATCTTATCCATTAACCATGTCCAATCAATAACAAATAAGTTTTTCATTTATACATGTTGATCATTACTTCAAAAAATAAGTCTGTTCATCTTTATTTCAAAACATGTCTACAAGAGTCTTCATAATTAGCATATAGTTTCCTTTAGTCGATCTATATAATTAGCATATGGTTTCCTTTAGTCGTATTCACAAAATCAAAGACTGTCTTTATTGTCACTAATTCTTCACTATGAAAAATAACCATCAACAAAAGGTTTCTAAATCATTCACATCATTGATAAATCTTGCCTTTGAAAATGTTGGTTATTATGTGGTTTATGGTAAATGAATTTGATCTTAATTATATAGATAGGGAAGAATGAGAACAAGAGTTTTATGAATGGGATTGAGAGAATAATTCTTGTAAAGTGTAATAAATGGATCAAAAAATGAGTCTATATAATAATATTTCAACATGACTTCTATTATTTCCCTTTGTCATATTTTCCAAAGTCTATGCATAAAATTTAAATTTCCTTGTTCAAAAAATATCTTGTAATCGAAATTTGAACTATAGGGTAATACGCTAACTTCATCAAATTCCATTTATGCCAACCAATCAATGCTACCAACCATTCAAAATACACTAACACTGCATACATAAATAACTTTTCATGAATTTGATTAAACTCGACCAACTCTTCAATAATGGTCGAAGAAAACAAAATGAGAAGCCATGGCTCAACTAGTAATATTATAAAGTATTTGAATTAGAATGATTGGAGTTAGAGCATGTAGCTTACAGTCATAAAGTCCAATTTTTTTTTATTCAAACCTAGATTCGAACCATTAATGGAATCCAACAACAATATTTCATTCTTGCTAGCATATATCAATTCGAATTAAAACAACGAGTTCACAAGGAAAACCCCATTTTGTTTTATGCACAAAACTTCAAATAAATCCACGGTTTCCTCAATCAAAATAATTAGGTTTGCAAACAAACAACATAATGGTTTGAAAAAGAAAGTTAAATTTTGCATGCAATTCAGATAGTCTGAGTTCAAGTCTACGAAATCCATTGCAGGGTTAGGGTTTATACCCAATATAATTTTCTCAAAATAAATTCCATACACTTATAATTCAATTAACTCGAAACCATCTCGACACTACTAGATGGATTCTATATGATGTATGTGAGATTCATAATTGGTTTGGTATTACAATGATGAATGTGCCAAATATATAAAGAACCTAAAGTCACATATGGTGACCATCCATGAAAGGATGCATCTCTAATAAATATAATAACTATTTAGTATTATTATTATTTTTATATTAATAATATTATTAATTATTAATATGGGAGAATGTCTTCCTGATGTTTTCCTAACATAAACACTCCCTCTCAACGAGGGACACATTCTGCAACTCAAGTCCATAATACTACACTTGGGGCATTCTCCTCAGTCAAATCAGCATGACCACTTTGGAAAATGTATGCATGATGCTTCTAACTTCAACACTCCTTCTCAGCTAGGGAGAGATTCTGCATCACACAAAGATTCTTGATTTTGAACTCTGACGCCAACTCCAATTTACACTTGTCAATGAGCCTTTGTTGATGTAATCATCTTTGACATGAACCCAATTGATGTATACTTCTCCCACATAACACCCAGTTGATGTATTCTTCTCCCACATAGAACCTCAGGTCTCCAACAGTCCCGGTAAAGTCACATGATCAAGGATAGAGACCACTCCCCACTCCTGGGTTATTCTTATTAGCCAAGTCAACATCTCTATCTCAGAAGAATGCACGATGATAATACACAGAGAACATAAACACCCTGGTCCATTCACCACTATACAAATCAACATGGATAATCCTATGAGTGAATGTATCATCCTCCTTATCCAATTCATCATGGCCCCTCTGGAGGATATCTTCTCAATGTTAATAGCTGGAGAACATCAATTCCCTGGAACATTCACCACTAGCCAAATCAGCATGGCTAATCTTGTGAGTGAATGTATCATTCTCCTCAGCCAAATCAGCATGACCATTCTGGTAGAATGTCTTCCTTATGCAGCCACCTAGAGAAACATCAACACCTCAAGTATTTTCCACTCCTTGTCAAATCAACATGACTAAGGAGAAATACTATGCTTGGGTCATTCACCACTTAGCCAAATCAACATGGCTAATCCTATGAGTGAATGTATCATTCTCCTCAATCAAATCATCATGACCACTCTTAGAGAATTTATGCTCGATGCTAGGCATCTATGGATGTGTACTGGAGCTTCACAACTCTATTCTAAATCATGTCTTAGAATCAAGGTTAAAATATCCACATCCCAGTCCTTATGACTGACTTCCTTCACTGAAACAAGGGAATCCTCTCCAGGGGTTCTCATATATCCTCAAGGTCTAGCCTCATGTATGTCAATCCTGAAGGACATATCTCCCATATGAATCTGAATATGAAGAGGAATCTTTTATAAATGAAAGTCTCTAAGCAACTGACTCTCTCTTAGATCAGGCCCACTCTGAGTCTGCATGCTCCCTATGAAGCTTGACTCCCTCTAAGGCTATATAGTCTTTGGAGTCATATGCTCTCTCTGCATGTGTTGACGTCCTCTTCTTCTTCATTACATGGATGTCCACAACTCTATGTATGTATAGTCTTACTTCATGTTTCTTCTTGTGACCATCATTATGGATCCTTCTCAGAGCTATTACCTATGACCTTCCTGGAACAAGAAACAAGAACAACAAAGCATCTCTTTAGTAAACTCTATAACATCATTAAGTAATTATACTGAGAAAATTTAAACTATTTAAAAACTTTGGTCTCTTCCTTAGATAACTTCCCACGTGTGAGAGAGAAAAAATATGTGTGTCTATTGTTGTGTGGTCCAAGTGTCTTTTTTTTTATAGTAATATTAAATTGATCCAAAGAGACGTGTCTCTTTGAAAATTAAATTTAAATTTAAATTTAATTTTCTTTCTTATAAATAGTTAGAGAATACCTCCCGTAACTACCCAAAGATTAATTTTATTATAACCCATCCACATAGTATTTGAATTTGTTAAATTGTTCCTCCATAATTCATGTGATTCTTTGCATAAATATAGGTAGAAGTAAATATGTAGTACATTCTTTATATTTAGGTAATTAGACATTTTTACTATAAATTACTGCCCACCATAATTTATGGAATTCTTTCTATAATTTAGGTAGGAGTAAAAAGTAAATATGTTGTACATAGATATTGTAACAACCCCATAAATTTAATACTCCAAACATTTTTACTCTACTCTCATTTTCCTGGGCCCACCTATGAGGGAGTCAAGCCTAGTCTTGCTATGATACCATGTTGATTTTTCCATATGAGATAATATTGTATATGATATGATGTGATGGATTCTATATGATGTATGTGAGATTCATAATTGGTTCGGTATTACAATGATGAATGTGCCAAATATATAAAGAACCTAAAGGCACATATGGTGACCATCCAAGAAAGGATGTGTCTCTAATAATTATAATAACTATTTATTATTATTATTATTATTATTATTATATATTAATAATATTGATAATAATTAATAATTATATTATTAATTTTTAATCGTAGAATGTCTTCTCGATGTTGTCCAAACATCAACATTTTTTACTGACCAAAACCCATTTAAAACGATATTTAATTATTTTCAAAAAGGATTTGATTGAAAACTYGGGTTTTGAACCTATTATTTATTTAAATAGTTGGATTCAAGAGGACACCATGTAATCCTTATGAGGACAAGGTTGGTTGTAGGTAACACTACATTCTTTTAAATTTTCAAGTTTAGWAACCAATGCAAATCACACCTAGATTGAAGCATAATGTCGTGTTGGCAGCCAATCCTCATTTTTTTCACTGTCCTATAAGCTGCCTACACCAATGTTTTGCAAACATTAATTTTTCGTCGCAATTCTCAAATAAACGACACTTTTATTCTTTGCGACATTTACGCATTTACCTTCGTTTGTTTTCACGACTGTAAGCGTGAAAACTTGGTCTTTCGAAGTCGCATTAAAATCATTATTGTATTGTCGTTATCCTTCTTGTCGATATGCCTATTGCGCTTACATTTACTTATCATTATACAGTTGGCAAGACCTTTTGATCTGTACTCATTGGACATTCTTTGATTGATTATGTATTTTTGTTTCATGAGTAATTAAGTTTGTGATTCATTAGCGATTGGATTTATATGTTCTTTGATTTGATTTACTTGACCATTGGTTGCATGAAATATATAGGTGTTATGATTAAACCCTTGATATATTTCATTTGATATGACACCTAGTTCAAAACACACTGGTACCTTGCTTAAACTCTTGATATGAATTGATACAATGCATGTCACATGGTCAAAACATTGGTATTGGTTTCGATTCATATGTTGGTTTTAAATCTATGGCATAATAATGCTTGCGTGCATGGTTTATCCACTTACCAAAGGTCTCAATGGAATGATTGAAATGGCATAGTTAAAATACATGTTCGTTGTGATTTGTATAGTTGAAAGCATCGACGGTTGTACTTTGGAAATAACTATTATGCATGGCCAGCAAATAGCTCCACCACCTTCGCACGATGTCATTAATGCCTTCCCTTATCCTTGTTTTACCTATGTTAGCTCGGGTAACCCTTTGTGCACTCTACTCCTATGTATGCTATGATCCAAACCCTGGACTTACCGTGTGCTCGGCTCCATGGCACCAGTGGTGCAAATTGAGCCAAACGGTAGCCAAGCCTTGCTATTGTTTGACAATGCACGGAAAGACTTAGAGGATAGCGGTTGGCTCACCTTTGTACAGCGATTCGAGGGTTTTAATCTATGTGTTGCACAACAGTTTGCCCTGACTTTTGATGGCTGTAGAGACAAGGTGGGTGAAATTCAGTTGGAAATCAGTGAAGAGTTCATTAGCTCTGCCACCAGGTTACCGTCCACAGGAAAACGTTGGTTTAAAAATTCTAAAGTTGAAGAGGTGCCATGGCCACTACTGTTCGTCTCATGAAAGGTCACATCTTGTGACAGAGGTATGCTGATTTCCATGCTTAAACCAAGATGGAATGACCTTTTGATAGTAGTTAAACAATTCGTGACCTGTGAGGGTCGATATGGACTTGTTTTTCTTTATCACCTTCGACTGTTAATAAATTTTATAGGGTATCCATTGAATATGCCTTTTTATTTCCAGCGTAGCCTATACAAAATGTCAAAAAGGTTTAAAAGAGAAAAGGCTGACAGCAGCCTGTTCCACCATGGCCTAATCAGACTTATCATTATTCATCACTTAAGTCTCCATGGTGATAGTTGGCGAGATTTTATCGCTCGAAATGGTTTTGATGATACATGGCCTGTCCAGATTGACAAGCCTGTGGTTAATGAAACTAAGGTCGGGCCACCTGTGCCCTTCCATGTCCTACTGCCCTCTCCTAAACCCTCGGTCGACCCCGATATTGAGTTACCCGACGTTATAATATCAATCTTTTGTTTCAAGCTTATGCATGTCATTTGCAGTTGATTATAAACTACTTTAGCTATCATAGTCTATTGCAAAATGATATGATTTAATTAATGTGTTATCCATAATCTGATATCTTTCATTATTTAAAATGAACAACAATTATTTTGTTTCAGTCAATGAATGACAAATTTCTCTTCTTCGTTAATTGAATCATTATGTATAGATCTTTGCATACAGGTTTATCTAACTGTGAAGATTTATAAATCATAAGATTGTTGTTATTTTTATGTCTTGTTTTTCTTGTAATCATACTTGAAGAGCATTGCAGCTTATCGTTTATGAGAAGCGCCTGGATAATTCGGTGTGGGTTTCCTCCCTCCGATCAGCTAAGACAACCATTACACAAGGACAAATCTGGAGCGTTTCTCTAGGTCAGTTTGTTATTTATTTGTTTGGTTAATTTGTTAGTATAATATTAGTAGTTTAGTTAGATATATGTTTAGTTAGATTTGTAGTTAGAATTAGTATATTAGTTGTTTAGTTTAGTTAGTTATGTTTTATTTCATGTTCATAAAATTATAAAATTGACAAAAAATATCTCTTTCTGTCTTAGGATAGAATATTAATGTGTTTTTTCAGGTTTCATTTAAATCTGTAAATGTTAATATTGTATATTTTGTGAATAAGAGTTATTTCTGTTAGTAATTAGATAGTTAATTAGTTAGAGTTAGTATTGTATTAGTTAGTAGATTGTATATATAGTTTAGTTAGATTAGTTTAGTTTGTTTTAATAGTTAGTTTTAGTTAGATTAGTTTATTAGTTTATTTAATAGTTAGTTTTATTTAGATTAGTTAGTTTAGATTAGTTTTTATTTTTTTTAGGATCTTAGATCGGCTAACGGAGCCGCTAAACCCGTCAGGGTGGTTCATCCCAAACGACTTGGGTTATTAGACAACCCCGGACCGGTTCCACTCTCTCAGTTGACGGACGATCAATTTCGCCCGTCAACAAATGGCGCTAGAAGGAGGGCCTGAATTTAATTAATGGCACGAGGCGGTCACAAGACTCCTCCACCACCTAATCACTCACCCATTGTGACTAGAAGCCATTCAAATGATAATATTCCCCCTCAAACAACAACTACTTCAACCGATGATCCACAGATCACAGTTGAGCCAGCAACCCCTAATCCTACAGGTGCTGACATACAAGAGATTGTCCGTCAATCTCTTATAAAAACACATAGTGCCTTAGCCCGTTTGAGGCAACCAAACCATCTGTGGGGTCAGCCTTTGGACTTCTCTGATATCAGAGAACAATTAGGTGACACTAACCTCACTGTGAATCCTTCAGATCCAATCTTAAATCCTGCTGCAGGAGGATCTGGGATACCCCCTTCACCACCTCCATCATCTCCTTCCTCTTTTGGAGGAGATTCCTCTGATGAAGGAAATTCCCCTTCTCAGCCTTCCACACCCACTACCCCAATGGAAAATAAAAAAAAACCTGCTAGACCTTGGCTTGAACAGGATGCCGTAGTTGTACCTGGAGCTCAGCATCCTTTACCTAAACACCCGGAGAAATGGCTTCCCAAGTTTGACCCTGACTCAAAACAGATCACTGAAGATCACATTAAAACTTTATGTTAGCCATAAGACTCTGCAATGTCGTACATGAAGATGTTCTCTGTAGGTTGTTACCTTATACTTTCGAGGGCAATGCATACACATGGTACTTTGCCCAACAACCCTATACCATCGTGTCTTGGGAAAAGTTTGAGTCATGCTTTTTGGAAAATTTCGGAGACGGTAAGCCTCCGGAAGTCCTGGTCATGGATCTTTCTAGCTTAAGAATGAACCCAAAAGAAAAATTTAAAGACTTTAATCAAAGATTCTTAACACTTAAAAACCGAATCCCTACGGATTCCATGYCTGCCGAGAGTCTTATAATAGTATGCTACACTAAAGCTTTGCATCAAAGTATAGCTATTTGGGTTAAACGATCTAAGAAAGCCATGTTGTTAGAAGCCTTCAAGGAGGCCAACCAGATTGAAAAAGACATACTTAGTCTTAAAGACTCTACTAGCAATGAAACAGAGACTAGTTCTTCTTCCAAAAAGAAGATTGAAATCCTCCCCAGACCCACTCAAAGTAAAACACAACCTGAAAGCTCTGATTTAGAAAAATTAACTAAAGTGGTTCAAAAACTATCAAATCAAGTTATCGACCTAAAAAGGACAATCGAAGAAGCTTCCTCGAGCAAAGGACCTTACAAACCCTCGTTCCGAAAGCCTTTTCCTACCAACAGACCTAATCCAACCACCGAAGGCCTTAATCTAGAAAGTTTTCAATGCGCCCTTCAAACAATTCTAGAAGCCCAAGATAACTTGATGCCTCCTGAGATTCTTGAGGAGGTAGTTGAACAAGAGCCAGTTCAAGAAGAGGAGTCTTCTCCAAACATTTTTGGACACTTCTCGGATAGCATCTTTCAAGCTAACTTCGAGATAGTGCATCCCTATAATACCAGGAGTAAGACAGCAAACAAACCTTCTTCCAAAAACACTATAGCTTCGCCTCCAAAGCAATCTAAATCAGTTGAGACTAAACAGAGTAATGTGAATCCCAACTTAGATTATGATGTAGTTGAAGATCTTAAAAAGTTGAGAGCCAACATTTATGTTTATGAGTTATTGAAATTTCCATTTTTGCTACAAAAAATGTTACAAAATATCTCAAAGAATGGCAAAAATGGTAATTCAAGTGGTAATAAGGTTGTGCAGAACAAAGTTCCTCAGAAGAATTCCACTAAAAACAATCCTGATCCTCAAGATAAATGAAGCCTTCCTGTAAGTAATGTAAATAATGTAGATAAAGTAGCTTTAGAAACCGCGAGTAAAAAGACACAAGCTAGTACTCTTAGTACTCGCAAAAATGTTCCTCCTTTCTTGCTAACTTTCGAAATCTTCAATAGAAATGTGCATAATTGTATGGTAGACTCAGGAGTGTCATCCAATGTGATGCCTTGGTCTATCTGTCAAAAGATTAACGCCGAAGTCGAACCATCTACCTTAAAAATCATACAACTTGATCGGACCAATGTTAAAGTTGTAGGCGAACTAAAGAATGTGCTTATTATATTATCATCTAACCCCAAGGTTCATCAAGTTATTGATATAATTGTTGTGGATATTCCATAAGTGTATGGTCTGTTTTTAAGCAGGGACTGGTCGGAGCAGCTACACGGCTATTTCGCAACAGATTGGTCTCATCTATGGCTTCCAGAGAACGGCAAGCCTAACAAGATAAAAGTGAATCGTGAACGCTACCTTAAGTTCACAGTCACAGATTTGAACGATCCCAATGAACCATTTACACCTTCTGTTGATTCACCCGAAGTACAAGGGATGGACACCTTCTTCAGAAATTTCATGGTCGAGGCTTCACCTATATCACCAATCCAGAACAACAGTCAGAGATAGTAGCATATATACAGCCAGCAAATTCTACGCAACAGTCTTATGTACCCGATGGAAATCAAATTTGGTCTCTTTATTTCAACGGATCAAAGTCCAAAGAAGGAGCTGGCGCAGGCTGCATTATTATCGATCCGGCAGGTAATAAAACATTGATTTCATGTAGGTTGGAATTTGAATGTACTAATAATACTGCAGAATATGAGGCTTTACTGCAAGGCCTCAGAAAAGCCTTGGATATGAACATTCAAAATCTTACCGTCTTTGGCGACTCTGAAATAGTGGTTAGATAGGTAAGAGATTCTATCCATTGTCTTTCTCCGCATCTCAAAAGCTACCAGTCTGAGGTATGGAATTTAATGAACAAATTTGTTGCTTTCAATATAAATTCTATTCCTAGATTGAATAACTCTAAAGCAGATTTATTAGCTAATGTAGCTTCTAAACTTCTTCCTGCAGAATGTTTGTCTCCAGATGCATTCTCTGTTGAGCTATTGTTCAGACCATCCGTTCCCGACAACATCACGAATTGGAGAGTATTTGACGACGATCAGCAAATTATTAACTTTCTGCACATGGAAGAAACCTTTCAAGTCACGGTGATAGACGAACACACGCACGACGACAATTTGCGTGATTTCATAGTGATACCAGATCCGAGAACTCCTGAATCTTCATCGGATATGGTAAACTCCATCCCTAAATCTGTAGTTAGATTAGAGAAGTTTTATGATTTTCAAGATAAATTTAAAAATACGGTCAACTGTAAAACCAATAGTTCCTCGTTATCATATGAAAAAGTAAACTTAGGAACTAATGAAAATCCTCAGTGCATTAATCTAGGGTTGGGGTGTTCTCAACAAGAAAAAGCTACATTTATTAAATTGTTCAAAGAATTTAAAGATGTCTTTGCATGGACGTATGATGACCTTAAAACGTTCAACCCTAACATCATACAGCATGTCATTTCGATGAAGCCCCAAACCTTACCCTTTCAACAAAAACTAAGGAAAATGCACCCCAAGCTCGAACCGACCGTTCAAAAAGAATTGAATAAGCTCCTAAATGCTAAGATAATTTTTCCTGTTAGACACACTCAATGGGTTTCTAACCTTGTCCCAGTCCGAAAGAAAAGTGGGGAAATTCGACTCTGCATCGATTTTCGAAACCTTAATAGAGTGTCTGATAAAGACAACTATCCTGTCCCACCCATGGAACAGATCCTTCAATAGGTATCTGGTTCCGAGAGGCTATCTTTACTGGATGGTTTCTCGGGATACAAACAAGTCCTGAAGTCTCCACCAGACCAACTTAAAACTACCTTCTGCACCCTGTGGAGCACTTATGCTTATCGTAAAATGCCCTTTGGATTGATTAATGCTGGTGCCACTTTTAAGAGAGCAATGGAAATAGCTTTCTGAGGCTTAATCAGTCAGTCCATTGTAGTTTACTTAGATGATGTGACTGTATTTTCCAAAAACAAAAATGATCATCTAGCTCACTTACGAGCCATTCTACAGCGATGTCGTAAATACGACATCTCCTTGAATCCCAAAAAATCCATCTTTGCAGTAGAACAGGGTAAACTCTTAGGATTTATTGTGTCTAGAGAAGGAATGATTATTGACCCCGAAAGGACTCAAGTCATCGCA
>JASDQU010738085.1:0-17722 GCA_032191745.1 Picea mariana | reverse complement strand
CCCCCCCTCGACATCCAAAAAATCTATACAGTCTTTCTTAGGCCAGATTAACTTCGTGAGAAGATTCGTCCCCAGTTTCTCCGAAATGGTCAGGCCTTTACAGAATTTGATTAAGAAAGACACCCAATATCACTAGGGACCCCTAGAAACTCAAGATTTTAATGCAATAAAGAAGGCCATAATGGACGCTCCGTCTCTCATGAGCCCAGATTTTTCTCAAGACTTTACACTCTATACTTTTGCTTCTGACCGTTCCTATGCCGCCGTCCTAACCCAAAAGAATGCCGAAAACAATGAAGTACCCATTGCCTTTATGAGCTATGCTTTCAAAGGCACTGAACTTAATTACCTAGCAGTAGATCGGCAAGCCTACGTTGTTTTCAAAGCAGACAAGCATTTTCGGTCATATCTTTTGAAGTCTAGGACGAAAGTCGTTGTCCCCTACCCAGCCGTAAGGAACTTGTTAGTGCAGAAGGAACTAGGTGAAAAGAGAGCTAATTGGGTCACCTCTCTGCAGGAGTATGACTTAGAAATCACCCCAGCTCAGATAGTGAGAGGCCAAGGGTTATGCAAGTTAGTTGTTGATTCAGCAACAGGACAGCAAGAAGAAAGCGATACGTCAAACCTAGGACAACAAGATCAAAATCTAATTTGTTGAGCACAAAACTCTGTCAGTCCTTGGTATGACGATATAAGATTCTGTCTTGAACATGGGTCAGCCCCCCATCACTTGGATCCTGCTAAAAGAAGAGTGTTGAGATTAAAGTCTGCCTCCTTTCATCTGGTTAATGGTATCCTGTTTCGTCAAAGTTTTGACGGCGTACTGATGCGTTGTCTTGAAAAAGATGAAGCAGAAAAAGTCTTGCTAGAATTGCATGCAGGAGAAGCTAGTGGTCATTTTGGTGGTGACACCACTGCCCATAAGGTTTTGAGAGCCGGTTATTACTGGCCCACGCTTTTTAGAGACGCCCATGCCTTGTGTCGTAAATGTATCATTTGTTAGAAAGCGTTAGGGCGGTTACAAAAACCAGCCTTTCCTTTGCAACCCGTCTCAGTAGATTCTCCTTTTCAGTAGTGGGGCCTTGATATCATAGGTCCAATCAACCCCCCATCCTCACAACATCACAATTTTATTTTGACAGCCACATATTACTTTACCCGATGGTCTGAAGCTTCCGCGTTAAGAACCGTCAACACCAGTCAGGTAATTGCCTTTCTAAATTTGAATATTATCACTCGTTTTGGTATCCCTGACTATTTAGTATTCGATAATGTTTCTTACATTTCATCTCTTGAGATGAGAAAGTTCGCTTTGGAAAAAGGAATCAAATTGAAGTATTCTACTAGCTATTACCCCCAGGGCAACAGATTGGCAGAATCAACAAACAAGAACTTGATTAAAATCATCAAGAGAATGGTGGTTGAAAATCACAAAAAATGGCACAATGCACTGTTGAACGCGTTGTGGGATGATTGGGTAACACCAAAAGATGCTATAGGTAACTCCCTCTTTTTTCTCGTTTATGGCAGAGAAGCAATTCTGCCACCTCACATTCTTCTTCCTTCATTACAGTTATCGCAGAAAATCCAAGAAGAAGATTGTCCCCCTTTGGAAAACCGAATCAACGCTTTGATGAAGCTAGAAGAGGTAAGAGCCCAAGCTAAACGTAAGTTAGATCAACATCAACAATTGGTTAAAATCTAGTTCGATTCTAATTATGCTTCTGATAGGAATTTTGAAGTAGGTGACCTCGTCCTGAAATGGGACAAACCACACGAGGGAAAGGGAGAGCACACTAAATTTCAAATTTTGTGGCTTGGACCGTTTTTAATTGATGAAAAGTTGGGTCCCAGTTCTTTTCGATTGCAAAATCTTGAGGGTCAGCTTGACACCTATCTGGTGAATGGCCAAGCCCTGAAAAGATACTTTGCTTGATAGCTACCCTTGTATATTATGTACATATTTTGCTTTTGTTTGCTTTGTTGCTTTTTTTTTGTTTTTGATTTTTTCCTTTGAATTTGTCGGCTTGTGTTTTTGAAATACACATACCTGTACACTGAGCTATTCAGAAAAAGACAATAGAAAATTCCTTCGCTGAAATAACGGCTAAGAAAATTTGTACAAACATCAATGGTATATTTCTGAAATTCATATCTGTGTTGGAAAAGGTCTGTTGTTCGAAAGAAGATGACTGATTTTGAGCTCTGAGTAAAGCTTGTCATGATCATCTATTATCTTTTTACGCTGTCCCTTTTCCTTAAGGGAATGACTCGGAAGTTGTATCCCTGCCTTAGGAAGTTTTTTTTGTAAATAAAACATCTCTGGATCTTAATAAAGGACAGTCCTGAAAAATTCCGATGAGGTCTGAAAAAATATGTTAAAATATCATGATTTTCAGCGTCACCCCGCTCAACTATATACCTTGAAAAACAAAACAAAATAAATTATTAAGAGCTGTGGGAAGTGCTTGTAAACCCGCCGGGATGCTGAACAGGTCTACTGGCAGTGGGTAAATGCATGCATGACGCCAAGACAACTTTGTCGGGGTACTGAACAGGCCCGCCGACAGTGAAGCAATGTCGGGTATATGAAAATTTGCAAACAAGAAACCTCTTAATGTCCTTTATTCTGATCTAGAACTTCTTGGCAGGATATAGATGTCAAAGTGGGTTAAATGACAACCCTGTCGAGGCTATGGATGCCTGCTGGCAGCAGTGGCTCTGTCAACAGTATTGGAGATTTTATCTTTAATATCGTGACTCGCTGGTCTTAGGACTGTTATCTGTTTTCATCTTTCGAAACAATGCTGGAATAGTTGGTTAATGATGATGTTTATACGATTTTCTGGTTGTTATTTTTTGAGTTGGAATTATCTTTGCTGTCTTAAACTGAATTTGTGCTTTTGGCAGAGATAACTGCTTCTACCAGTGTGTCGCCATTGTTGGCAACCAATCCTCATTTTTTTCACTGTCCTATAAGCTACCTACACCAATGTTTTGCAAACATTAATTTTTCATTGCAATTCTCAAATAAACGACACTTGTATTCTTTGCGACATTTACGCATTTACCTTCGTTTGTTTTCACTACTGTAAGAATAAAAACTTGGTCTTTCGAAGTCGCATTAAAATCATTATTGAATTGTCATTATCCTTCTTGTCGATATGCCTATTGCGCTTACATTTTACTTATCATTATACAGTTGGCAAGACCTTTTGATCTGTACTCATTGGACATTCTTTGATTGATTATGTATTTTCGTTTCATGAGTAATTAAGTTTGTGATTCATCAGCGATTGGATTTATATGTTCTTTGATTTGATTTACTTGACCATTGGTTGCATGAAATATATAGGTGTTATGATTAAACCCTTGATATATTTCATTTGATATGACACCTAGTTCAAAACACATTGGTACCTCGCTTAAATCTTGATATGAATTGATACAACGCATGTCACATGGTCAAAACATTGGTATTGGTTTCGATTCGTATGTTGGTTTTAAATCTATGGCATGATAATGCTTGCGTGCATGGTTTATCCACTTACCAAAGGTCTCAATGGAATGATTGAAATGGCATAGTTAAAATACATGTGCGTTGTGATTTGTATAGTTGAAAGCGCCGGCGGTTGTACTTTGGCAAGAACTATTATGCATGGCTAGCAAATAGCTCCACCACCTTCGCACGATGTCATTAATGCCTTCCCTTATCCCTGTTTTACCTCTGTTAGCTCGGGTAACCCTTTGTGCACTCTGCTCCTATGTATGCTATGATCCAAACGCAAGAATTACCATGTTCTCGGCTCCATGGCACCAGTGGTGCGAATTGAGCCAAACGGTAGCCAAGCCTTGCTACTGTTCGACAATGCACGAAAAGACTTAGAGGATAGCGGTTGGCTCACCTTTGTACAACGATTTGAGGGTTTTAATCTATGTGTTGCACAATAGTTCGCCCTGACTTTTGATGGCTGTAGAGCCAAGGTGGGTGACATTCAGTTGGAAATCAGGGAAGAGTTCATTAGCTCTGCCACCGGGTTACCGTCCACAGGCCAGCGTTGGTTTAAAAATTCTAAAGTTGAAGAGGTTCCATGGCCACTACTGTTCGTCTCACGAAAGGTCACATCCTGTGACAGAGGTATGCTGATTTCCATGCTTAAACCAAGATGGCATGACCTTTTGATAGTAGTTAAACAATTTGTGACCCGTGAGGGTCGATATGGACTCATTTTTCTTTATCACCTTCGACTGTTAATGAATTTTATAGGGTATCCATTGAATATGCCTTTTTATTTCCAGCGTAGCCTATACAAAATGTCAAAAAGGTTTAAAAGAGAAAAGGCTGACAGTAGCCTGTTCCACCATGGCCTAATCAGAATTATCATTATTCATCACTTAAGTCTCCACGGTGATAGTTGGCGAGCTTTTATTGCTCGAAATGGTTTTGATGATACAAAGCCTGTCCAAATTGACAAGCCTGTGGTTAATGAAACTAAGGTCGGGCCACCTGTGCCCTTCCATGTCCTACTGCCCTCTCCTAAACCCTCGGTTGACCCCGATATTGAGTTACCCGACGTTATAATTGAGAAGGCTGAGGCTATAAAAAAGCCTGTGAGAAAAAAGGTTAGAGGTAACCCTACTATTGATGGAAAAGGAAAAAAGAACGCTCGGCTTATCTCGAGGATGGCTAGGAATAAGCCTAAACCTAGTGTTGAGCAGAAGCCCATAGTCCTTAGTGAGGATTCAGAATCTGACATAGAACGCTTCCTAGCTAGTGAGTACCCTTGCTCATAGGGTATGTTCTCCGAGCCACCTTATGACTTCATTTCGAATCTCCCCCCTTGCCTAAGGAACAATCCCAGTTACTCACGGATTGAATAACCTAATAACGAAACCCTTAGCAACATAACCAAACCCTCACCTGCATCTTCGAAGATCGGATAGTCGTCATGTGACCAATTTGATGTGTGGTTGGAACGATACTATATAGACGTTCCCTTACTTCAATCAAAAGTCAAAGCATTGGAAAATCAAATTACAGTATTGACAAGCCAAAGGGACAAGCTTCGAGTTGTTGATAGGAAGCAGAGAACCACTAGTCCCATCGTATTTAGAAATGTTGAATCAGCTATAGCAATTGTCAACTCCAAAATGTCATGATCAAGTCGTCTGCTCGTCATCCAGGTACGAATTCAGGTATCAATTTCATTTTGTGAATTCCTCAGATTAATATAATGATTTGAGTTTGGTTTTCAAATAGCTCTGTATATCATTTGAAATGGCTCCGTCATAATGTTGTTCATCCTGTACATTGTTTTCGTTTTGCTAAAATTGAATGAGGTCATGATTTGGTTAAAAGATTCGGTCATACCCAGTTTAGCCTTTGCCAGGTTTTGATTGGATTTGATTTTTTTGTCTGTTGAGTTAACGAAATCGATGGTTTGCTTTCGATTGGATTTGGTTAGTATCTAATCTAAACAGGAGGTTATCATGCTAAATTTAGAGTACGATCATGTTTTTATTTGATTTTGTTATGGTCAATTTGTATGCTATGATTGTTGAATGATTTCGTGAGTTTGAATTGATATAATCTTCTAAATCAGGAATACAACTCTAGTTGACTCTGATTGGGAAAGAACGACTCTGTTTTTCGTGAAAACAATATTCTCATTTAATCCTGCGCAAATGATATTTACACCCGAATCATGGAACGGTTTTTTATTCACCACGACTATGTTAAACCCTAGTCATTCGATTTGCTTGATTGGATTGTTGTGTATCTTCAGTTAGTATGATCGATTTTATGAGTTGTATTCATATCAAAAATAGACTTGATTACAGCTCTATTAATTTTAATTTTCAAACGAGTTTGTTAAGTTAGATCGACCCATGTTATTTTTGTCAAACTCGTATGAGGAAATTCGGGTAATAGTCGTTTCAAAATGAATTCAAGAAATGATTTCGTGAATGATTTTGTCCGCCCCAATTTGCAATAACAAACGATCGGACAAGTCTTACGAACCATGTTATCAACTGATTGATCCTGTTATGATTCCATTTGAGTTGATTTACGCACCAGTTTTGATTTAATTCGCTCATGGCATGGATCATTTGTTATGTCAATACATTTATGTCAATTTGAAAATGACCTTGTTTGGGTTCGATCGTGTTTCCTGTTGATGAGGCAGCATAACAATTGCATATGATTTGTTTTAATTGTATCGATTTCAAATTGATATGAAACGATTTAATTATTGTTCGATATGATTCTGTCCACCCGATTATGTGGCAACAAACGAAACAGAATATATGCATCTTTGTAGTTATTTGATTTTAGTTTTGTTTTGATCTCAAATTAGTATAACAATTTCGATTTGAATGATTCGATTGTCTTTCAAATAGAAATTAGATACTTGTTAATAGTTGGATTTAATTCTTTAAAGATTTGAATTAATTTTAATGTTGATTCTGTGTCTTATTTGGACCAGCTACATAATCACAAGATTCTGTAGCTAGTCTATAGAGTTAGATTTTTTATCATTTTTATCAAAAAAAATCCTCCTAACTTGTTCATTTTTTACCCCTTTCAGGTACATCCAAATTGCATTGGCCTGCTAGACAGTCTAGGAGATATTTGTGTGATTTAGTTTTTATTTTAGGTTCCTAGTTTAGTCAGACTTGGGAGATCTTCCCAGATTTTATGTAAACAGTTTTTATAACTTCCACAGGGATGTTTTACCCTGTGGAAGGTCTTTAAATACTTATTATTTTGTGTAACAAGGAGCATCCTCACTGGTGGGAGAACCAGGCTATGGATTTCTAATACAAACTGAGACAGGAGTTGATGTTTTGCTATAGCTTTCGCTTTCATAATATCAATCTTTTGTTTCAAGGTTATGCATGTCATTTGCAGTTGATTATAAACTACATTAGCTATCATAGTCTATTGCAAAATGATATGATTTAATAAATGTGCTATCCATAATCTGATATCTTTCATTATTTAAAATAAACAACAATTATTTTGTTTCAGTCAATGAATGACAGATTTCTCTTCTTCGTTAATTGAATCATTACGTATAGATCTTTGCATACAGGTTTATCTAACTGTGAAGATTTATAAATCATAAGATTGTTGTTATTTTTATGTCTTGTTTGTCGTGTAATCATACTTGAAGAGCACTGCAGCTTATCGTTTACGAGAAGCGCCTGGATAATTCGGTGCGGGTTTCCTCCCTCCAATCAGCTAAGACAACTATTACACGTAGGACAAATCTGGAGCGTTTCTCTAGGTCAGTTTGTTATTTATTTGTTTGGTTAATTTGTTAGTATAATATTAATAGCTTAGTTAGATATATGTTTAGTTAGATTTGTAGTTAGAATTAGTATATTAGTTGTTTAGTTTAGTTAGTTCTGTTTTATTTCATGTTCATAAAATTATAAAATCGACAAATAATATCTCTTTCTGTCTTAGGACAGAATATTAATGTGTTTTTTCAGGTTTCATTTAAATCTGTAAATGTTAATATTGTATATTTTGTGAATAAGAGTTATTTCTGTTAGTAGTTAGATAGTTAATTAGTTAGAGTTAGTATAGTATTAATTAGTAGATTGTATATATAGTTTAGTTAGATTAGTTTAGTTTGTTTTAATAGTTAGTTTTAGTTAGATTAGTTTATTAGTTTATTTAATAGTTAGTTTTATTTAGATTAGTTAGTTTAGATTAGTTTTTCTTTTTTTTAGGATCTTAGATCGGCTAACGGAGCCGCTAAACCCGTCAGGGTGGTTCATCCCAAACGGCTTGGGTTATTAGACAACCCTAGACTGGTTCCACTCTCTCAGTTGACGGACTGTCAATTTCGCCCGTCAACATGTCGTTAACCCAACCCAAAAACTCTGAGTCTGAAATAAATATATTGCATCCTCTTATGCAATCAAGCATAAATTTTAAACTCTTTTATACAAGCATGATATGATTTTCAATTCAAAACTCTAACCTTGGTCCGAACCCTATCTTCAAAATCTCAACAATAACCCATAAAGTCACAGAGCAAGTTTATAACGAACCCATAAAATTATTCATAGAAATTGATTTAGTTATCCCTAAAATGTGCAAGAAGGCACATCAAAGAGAACTGGATTTCAAACTTCAACTGAATGCAAACCATAGGGTGCCCACTATTCTTTATTTCTTTGTAAACTTACATGAAATGTGTGAGTATGGAGCAAGCAAACAAAGTTGTGACTACTATTCTGTAAACGAAAAATTTCTTCACTTTTGTTTTCAAGAGACAACAAAAAAGGGAAAGAGAGGTCATTCATGCACACAATAATGTCATATAGAGCCAAATGTAACCATTTTATATGAAAAATTCAATGTAAAATATTGAAGACAAACTGTGAGTTCATACCTTCCCAAAATGAAGCTTTTATACCAGTTCAAGGGCCAATTTTGTTATGAAACTGTCAAGAGAAAGAGTTTGGACCAGAAGGCCTCAAATATTGTTTCCTCGACCTCCAACAACACGAATGACCAGAATCCAAGGTGAAGTGAGAGTAATGGAGCGTGGGACTGTGGAGTAATTTCCCACATCATGTTTCCTTTAATGCATGATGAAATTGACGACGATGCCAATCAACATTCCAGTTACTTGTATTCCATGTCCTCAATCCAAGAACCACTATAACATGTAGAGTTACTAATGTATTAAATCAAATCAACCTCAAGTTCGTTTCTCATAACTCCATATCAATAAACAATAAACCACATGGAATATATTCCAATATGCCCAACACTTTATCATATGCGACATAACGACAAAGGGTGTATACGTACAGGCTCCAAATGTTAGCTAGGAACCATATAATGACTGCAGATATTATATTTTGGGTTCTTAGTATACGAGTCCTCACTTGTGTTGACTTGATATAATATTCCAATTGTAACCCAAAATTTTAGTACCAAGTATAACCAATATGAACCATATTACAACTTTATACAAGGTATTGGTTTGAATGGAGTTCATAAAAATCAAATTTTATAATACTTTACACCATTAAACCCAAATATTATGGTATATATGATGTTTGTTTGTGGTGTCCATGTACTAAAATATTTACAATGTATGAATCCATAAACTAGTGTGACTCACATCAAACCTTTGATATAAATTATGTTCAAAGTGTGACCTTTAAATAGAGTGTTCTAATGATAGAAAACACACCTTATACCATGCAACTGAAACCTAAGATACAAGTGATGCTCATAAGTTAGAACTCATAACATAAGAAAACATTAACAACCATGATGATATGTAACTTGGAATATTATATATAGAACAATAGTGGTGTGCAATGCTTGCACGACTCAATGTTTTTATAAACATGTTGATCATTTGCAACTACCTTTCAATATTTTGAATAAGAATGCTTCTGGAAATCGTCAAACTTATATGATATTAAATATTTGTTTTCATTCAAAGCACCATACAAGTGAACCTTTTCAAATATCAACCATATGCATAACCATGACCACCATGAACTAGTGATTGAAGAGGACAAAAATTAAATGTATCATGCTAAGGAAAAAATTTAGAAGACCAAACTTTTGCATTTTCTCTTTAGGGACTCCACCTATTAGTTATATAGTGTAAGTGATCATAGGATTAATTTTTGATATTTTTATATAGGTGACGAAAATTTGAGTCAACATCTGGCGACTCCACAGGGAAATATGCATGTAGCAGATTTAGAACTTAGAAATTTATGGTTATTGATTTGAAGCTAAGAGTAAAGTTTGTTCGTTTCTTCTCTTTCTCAAATATTTAAAAAAAAAAAAATTGGCATGCTCTCGAAATGATTCACTCATGGGGAAATTCTGGAAATGAAGAAGACGGGAAACAACTAAAATCACTAGGTTTAAACAAGACACTCGTAAGCACGAAAAAAACTGCATGCATAGTGTTGCGGACTGAAAGCCACTCATTCAAACTATTTTGTTATTCTATAACAAATTAATTTAAACTTTGCAAAGACACAATCCAACCATATGCTTGAATTGATCCAGTTTTGACTCAGAAAAATTGAAAACAAATAAAAGAAGAGAAAAAAAAATCAAAAGAAAAACATAATTTACTAGACAACAACAATTAAATGAACATTAAAACAATATCAAAAGCAATATGCAAGTGGATGAAAATATGTCGATCAAAAAATAAACTAATTACCAAATGCATTTGATGCTTGGTGCAATAGAAGCGACAACAAATGAATCAAAGCAACAAAGAAAATGAATTCTTATATATTTATTTATGTACAAGGAGAAGTATGGATAGTCGTTGAAAATTTAAACAGGGTAAAACTTGGCATAGAGGAATGCATCCTTAAGTTTTCACACGGGATCGATGGTTTGGAGGGCATTAGGAAAAGAATGCCTACCAGTTGATGCATAAAATGCATGCAGAAGAGTCATTAAAATCCAAAAGAAATGAATACCATCTTGTAAAAGATATCATTCAACAAGATTAGCATTAAATACCTTACCATCATTATTAGTATGGTTATACTCATTAGGATACCAGATTGGGGAAGTTTTGGGTTCAATTTCAAGTTGATAGATGGAACAATGACTAACAGAAAAGGGATACAACCTTCTCCCTCTAGTGATATCAAGGGTAATCATCTTGCAGTCATAATGTATCTCCATGGGGTCTACATTGTGAAAAGGATA
Source organism: Picea mariana (assembly GCA_032191745.1). Taxonomy (NCBI): domain Eukaryota; kingdom Viridiplantae; phylum Streptophyta; class Pinopsida; order Pinales; family Pinaceae; genus Picea; species Picea mariana. The sequence continues at coordinate 6,993 of JASDQU010738085.1, read as the reverse complement.
AGAGTCATTGTCAATGGTCTTCTCGTGTTGGGGCACACCGAAAGTATGCTTAGAATAGAAAGGTAAGGATAGAAGGCTAAACTCATGACTGAAACCACTTGCAAGTAAAAATTTAATCATGTCTCAATTCTTACATGTTGCAAAATAGCTTCCTCGCTTACTTATAAAGCACACTCATGTCTCCCCTCTTCTTGAACTGAAATTTCATCCTCTTCATCTAAAAACTCATCATAAATTGTTACTAAATCTTCCCCTTCTCTAAATTTTTGTTCACAAACTAATTGGCCATCATATATTGGGGAGGAATAGGGACCAAAGGGTTGATCGATCAAATAATCTTCAAAACAAAGAGCTAAGGTTGGAGGATTACATTTGTAATAAAGGAATAGATTCTCAACTTGGATCTCTCCATGGTTATCTTCATTTGGCCAAGAAATGTTTTCGGGCAAAAGTGTTAGAAAAGAGGTATTCTACCATGTTCTCAAAAAAAAAGTCACATGAAGCTACATCATCCCCTAAATCCTATATTTCACTTTCTTCGGAATAGTCATCAAAAAGAGGGATATGAGGATTAATGCCACATAATTCAAGACTATTTTCCTCACAAGATCAATCTTCGAAGAATGTTTCATCAGATAATTTAACGTAGTCTCATTTAGAATGAGTTTCAAAAAGAGTATAATCAAATTGGAAGGCATCAAACAAGGATTCATGGGAAGATTCATAAGAGAAATATTCCTCACAAACCCTTGAAGTATTTGATGAAGAATCATGAGATGTATAATTATATTCTTGGTCGATCAAGAATAGATAGGGATTTGTTTGGTATTCCTATTCAGACTCTAATAATAATATACAATTCAATTGTGCATGAGGGCCACTGCAAAAGTCGCATCGAGGAGAAGTAGGAAGAATCTCATGAAAAGGTTCAAAGTGTTGGGAGATGGGTAGAGAAGGAAAGTCAGTAATGAACTTTGTGAAAATCATCTTTCCTACCAAATTAGGATTAGGTGCTATGAACCTATACCAATCTCCTGGTTTTCCACAAAGAGTAAGAGGGGACATGTCAGAAGAAGTATAAATATATTGGACCCCAACCGATTGAAAAATTGGATGAACTTGTTAACGTGATCACGAGAATATTCCCATGGGTAACCTTCAAAAAGAGGAAAACCAACCATGGAAATCTTGTAATCAAATCAAAATCAGGTATATTCATGATGAGGAAAGGTCAGAAAATGCACAGTTGCTAAAAAGAAACGTGAGCATTAAATAAAAAAACTGGAGAAGAACCATTGAGTGGGTTTTTCCCAGTATGGTCGCCAAAATAAATATCAATGCGAGGAATGAAATGTCCTCACTCAAGCATTTTTTAATCTTACTAGGATAAGGTAAGATAGGTGAGAATGTTACCCTGGGTTTATAGCCTTGCAAAAATATCAACCATGCCTGCAGAAATATATTCGTGTACCTGATGTTATTTTAAAGTTGTGTGTTTCCGCTAAAAAAAGTATAAATTTTATATGTAAATGATTATGAGAAATAAAAATAATGAAGTAAAGAATATAACAATCTGAAAATCAGAAATACACAAGTCTCAATTGAGAAACACCAGATTTTATTAATAATATATTTTTTGAGTTACAACAAGAATGCCTCTTTTCAAACCCCTACAAGGGTGAGGACCAAGATCAAAATTAGAAGTCTTAGATGGAATTGAACATCATACATAGACAACTGACGTCTAAAATAAAATTACCAAGACTGTATACACTAGATCAACCAAGTCACAAGCCCACCATCTCTTGCCTCTGCAAAATAATCTTAATCAGACCTTAAACTTAATTTTGAAATTCTAATAAAACTACATAGACTATCAAGAGACATGAATGAACTTTTGAAGCATGTCAAATATCAATGCTTCCTAGTCCTTTCTCCTTTGCCACATTTAGAAATATCCTGCTATCAATAAAGGGATTAATCCTTTTTAAGAAACTCAGAAAATGGATAGACGAAATTCAGAAGTCTCAAAATGAAACAAGAGCCAACCTTATATGAAGTGTTTCTCTCTAATTCCTCATGTCATGTTTGTCCTTTGTTTCTTCCTTTTATTCTCCAAAAGTTAGTTCTTCAAGTCGTTGAACTATTTTTAGTTACTAAAGTTAAATAACTTTAGTTAAGAAATAGGACAAATAATTTTATTGATAAGGATAATTAATAAATAAATAATAACTAAATAGGTGGGCCCCCCCTCTATTTATGCATCTCTTTATTTCCAAAATCATAAATAGATTTTTCTTGTTGCTCCATATATAATCAATCAAACATAGAATATATTAGCATCATATAACATACCAAATCATGCATCTCAAATACCATGGCAAAAAACACTTGTGTCTCCGATAAAATAACATGATATTTTAAAATTTTCAAAACTAAATATCATTGTTCTGCCATCTATCCTTAAAAGTGTCAGAGTCAAAAAAATTCTAAACATAATTAAAACAATTCAGGAAACTTCTTCCTGAAAAACTCATCTCTTTCTTTAATAAAGTCCTCATATTGGGACTTCTTCTCTTCCAGCTGGGCAATTTTAGGATGCACTTCATATAAACTTGTTTTTCCACTGCTTGTTGATTTAATATTTGAATGATTAGAGGAGAAGGATTTGGCCATGTTGGTTGAAGTAACAGGTTTCTTACCTTTTTTGATTTGGGAACAATGTGGTGTGGTTTTATGATCCTGTGGAGGAGGAGGAGGAGGAGGAGGAGGCATGGACTCATGTGTAGCAGTTGTGTGAACATGTAGCACTAGCTGAACTGGAGGTAAAAGAAAAGATGCATTGTAAAAAATAGTATGAATTGGTGGAGGAGGGGGAGGCATATGCCAATGATTGAAACTGCAAGGAGGATTAGCAGACAAGTTACCCCATCCATCAATATTAGGCTACACAGGAGACTCAAGGATGTTCACAATATTAGGGTGAGGTTGCAAGATAGCATTTGTGGTTGCTTGGGGTTGTGGCAAGGCTTGATGACCACCAAGGTTCGAGTGCCTAGTTTGTATTAGTTTTTGGAACTATCAAAGTCATCATCAAAATGAATGGAAACCCTCAGTTTTTTATGCCCCCTAGGCTGTCAAAAGGTATTGGGCCCTCGACCTCTTCTTCATATGTTTCCACCTGTATTGTTACCCCTACTGAAGAAGCTCATCTTCAATCATGATAATCCAATTAGCATAAGCATAAAACAATAGTGAGATAAGACATCTAATACCATTTTTCTAAATGATTAAATTGGCTCTAACATGACACAACCATACAATACAAATGGGAAGTGAAAAGGAATAGAATGAAATAGGGAGAAAAAATATATTATCCATTAACCACATCCAATAAATAGCACATAAGTCTGTCATTTATATATGTTGATCATTACTTCAAAAATAATTTTGCTCATCTTTATTTCAAAACATGTCTATAAGAGTCTTCAATCGACCAAAGTAATTAGCAAATCCTTTCATTTCTTTTAACTTTTTTTTTTTTTTTTTATCAAAATGATGAAATAAAACGATATCATTTTCTCATGCATATTATTAATTATATAAATAGGAATGAAATGGAGAAAGGAATCAATGATAGATACTTTAAGAAATAACTTATGAAAAGTGAAATCGATGAGGGAGACCTGATCTATATAATTATTATATGATTTCCTTTAGTCATATTCACAAAATCAAAGACTGTCTTTAGTGTCATTAATTTTTCCATATGAAAACTAACCATCAACCAAAAAAATTCTAAATCATTCACATCATTGATAAATCTTGCCTTTGAAAATATTGGTTATTATGTCATTTCCGTACATGAATTTCATCTTAATTATATAGACACGGAAGAATGAGAACAAGAGTTTTATGAATGGGAATTGAGTGAATAAATCATGTAAAGTGTAATAAATGGAGGAAAAAATGAGTCTATATAATATTTTTTCAACATGACTTCTATCATTTCCCTTTGTCATGTCGTCCAAAGTCTATGCATATACTTTAAATTTCCTTGTTTAAAACAAATCTTGTAATCGAAATTTGAACTATAGGGTAATACCATAAATTCATTTAATTCGATTTATGCCAACCAATCGATGCTACTGACCATTCAAAATACACCAGCATTGCGTACATAAATAACTCGTCATGAATTTGATTAAACCCGACCAACTCTTCAATAATGGTCGAAGAAAACAAAATAAGGAGAATCCATGGCTCAACTGGTAATAATTAGAATGACCAGAGTTCCATCATGTAGCTTACAGTCATAAAGTCCAAAAAAATGTCATTGAAACCTAGATTCAAACCATTAATGGAATCCAATAGCAATATTTCATTCTTACCGGAAATATCAGTTTGAATTAAAACGACGAGTTCACCCAGGAAAACCATGTTTTGTTTTATGCACAAAACTTCAAATAAATCCACATTCTCCTCAATCAAAATCATTAGGCTTGCAAACAAATAGCATAATTGTTTGAAAAATAGAGTTAAAGTTTTCATGCAATTCAGATAGTCCGAGTTCAATTCTATGGACTCCATTGCAGGGTTAGGGTTTAGACCCAATATACTTTTCTCAAAAGAAAGTCCATACGCCCAGAATTCAAATAACTCGAAACCATCTCCAGTACTAAACTTCAAACACGATTCGACATACTTTGTTGATTGACCAAAGCCCATTTCAAAAGGTTTTTAATCATTTTCAAAATGGATTTGAGTGCAAACTCAGGTTTTGAACCTATCATATATATAAACAGTTGGATTCAGGAGGACACCATGTAATCCTTATGAGGACAAGGATGGTTGTAGGTAACACTACAATATTTTAAACTTTCAAGTTTAATAACCGATGCAGATCACACATAGACTGAAACACAATGTCATTAACCCAACCCAAAATCTTTGAGTCTGAAATAAATATATTGCATCATCTTATGAAATTGAGAATAAAGTTTAAACTTTTTTATACAAACATGATATGATTTTCAATTCAAAACTCTGACCTGGGTTCGAAACCCATCTTCAAAATCTCAATAGTAACCATAAAGTCACAGAGCAATTTTATAACAAACCCATAAACTTATTCATAAAAATTGACTTAGTTATCCCTAAAATGTGCAGGAAGGCACATCAAACAAAACTATATTTCAAACTTCAACTGAATGCAAAAGAGAGAGTGCCCAAAATTATTTCTTCTTTGTAAACTTACATGGAAAGTGCGAGTGTGGAGGAAGCAACCAAAGTTGTGACTAATATTTTGTAAACGAAAATTTTCTTCACTTTCAATTTCAAGAGACAACAAAAAGGGAGAGAGAGGTCATTCATGCACACAATAATGTCATATAGAGCCAAATGTAACCATTTTATACGACAAATGCATTATAAAAGATGTAAGACAAATTGTGAGTTCATACCTTCCCAAAATGAAGCTTTTATACCAATCCGAGGGCCAATTTTTTTATGAAACTGTCAAGAGCAAGAGTTTAGACCAGAAGAGCTAAAATATCATTTCCTCAACCTATAATAACACAAATGACCATAATCCAAGGTGAAATGAGAGTAATGGAGTGCGGAACTATGAATTAATTTCCCACATCTCGTTGCCTTTAATGCATGGCGAAATTGACAACATTGTCAATCGACATTCCATTTACTTGTATCCCACATCATCAATCGTAGAACCCGTATAAACGTGGACTTACTAATGTATTGAATCAAATAAACCTCGAGTCTGTTTCTCATAACTCCATATCAATAAACAATAAACCACATGCGATATATTTCAATATGCCCAACACTTTATCATATGTGACATAATGACAAAGGGTATATACACACGAGCTCCAAATGTTAGCTAGGAACCATATAACGACTGCAAATATTATATTTCAGGTTCTTTGTATATGATTGATCAATTGTTTTGACTTGATATAATATTCCAATCGTAACCCAAAGTTTTAGTACCAAGTATAACCAATATGAACCATATTATAACTCTATACACGGTATCACTTTGAAAGGAGGTCATAAAAATCAAATTTTATAAGACTTTACACCATTAAACGCAAATATTATGGTATGTATGATGTTTTCTTGTGGTGTCCATGTACTAAACAATTTGCACTGTATGAATCCATAAACCAGTGTGACTCACATCAAACCCCTTTGACCTAAATTATGTTCAAACTGTGACCTTTAAATAGAGTGTTCTAATGATAGAATAAACACTTTATACCATGCAACCGAACCCAAGATACAAGTGATGCGCATAAGTTAGAACTCGTAACATAATAAAACCTTAAAAAGATACAAGTGATGCGCATAAGTTAGAACTCGTAACATAATAAAACCTTAAAAAGATACAAATAAGTTAGAACTCGTAACATAATAAAACCTTAAAAAGATACAAGTGATGCACATAAGTTAGAACTCGTAACATAATAAAACCTTAAAAACCATGATGAGATGTAACTTGGAACATTGTAGATAGAGCAATAGTAGTGTGCAATGCTTGCACRACTCAATGTTTTTATAAACGTGTTGATCATTTGCARCTACCTTTAAATATTTTRAATAAGAATGATTTTGGAAATCATCAAACTGCCATGATATTAAATATTTGTTTAAAGTTAGAACTTGTAACATAATAAAACCTTAAAAAGATACAAGTGATGCGCATAAGTTAGAACTCGTAACATAATAAAACCTTAAAAAGATACAAGTGATGCGCATAAGTTAGAACTCGTAACATAATAAAACCTTAAAAAGATACAAATGAAACCCAAGATACAAGTGATGCGCATAAGTTAGAACTCGTAACATAATAAAACCTTAAAAAGATACAAGTGATGCGCATAAGTTAGAACTCGTAACATAATAAAACCTTAAAAAGATACAAATAAGTTAGAACTCGTAACATAATAAAACCTTAAAAAGATACAAGTG
>JASDQU010738084.1:159528-183203 GCA_032191745.1 Picea mariana | reverse complement strand
ACCGGTTTTCAAGTCCTTGCCTTCTAAAAAGCATAGAGTTATCAGTAGTGGTACACACACATCCACTTTTCAGACTTGTGGTCCCACAAGGATGAGTACCGAGTCTAGTCTTCATAACACTGGGATTTATTCGACTCCCAATCCCACTATAATTAACGGAACTCCTTCGACACCAGCAACCGCTACAGTTGCAGTGTCAGAGGCTTACACCGTTACTATGGCTCAACCTCTAGTTAATGCTTCATCTCTTGCCTCGAACCCTTTTGGGGGTTTTGGCCACTCACCGAGTTACAATGTTCAGACCATCCCCATGGCTTCTAGTCTGTTTTCTTATGGTATGCCTAACTTCACCTCGCAGTTTTCAACTGCCATCCCAGTTGCTGGCCATAACACTAGCCTTGGACTCGGGGGCACTACACCTTCTTACACTCCTTTCCCGTTTGGTGGTTCTCATATTCCCCAAGCAAATCCTAATGTAGGGAGTGTCCCTATTGTTAACCCCGGGTCTAATCCTTCTATGGCTGGATGGAACAACCCATCTGGCAGACAAGTTCCACCCTATATCCCTATCCCCTCGATGTCGATTCTGACCAATACGTTTCGCATGATGAATCCACTTCAATCCTCCGGGTTTCCACCTGGAGGAGGTCAATCTTACACTTTGGGCACTCCCAAACCTGGATCTAATCCAGTTGGGGGCAGTTTTAACAACCCCCATCTTGGATCTAATCCAACTGAGGGCAGTTTTCATAACCCTTATCATGACATTCCTGCTGGAATGATGCCCAATCCATCTTTTACGAATCAGCCTGGAGGAGGGTCTTATAATTCCGGACAAGGTTTTGGTCCTCACCAGAATCCTGGATGGAACACAGTTCCTAACACACAATCTTTCACGGGAGGATGGGGTCAGGTGTCGCAACCCCGTATTCCCTTTCTGGCCATGCTTAATCTGTTAGATTTGTCTAAACTAATGAATGACCCGGTGAGTCATGAACCCACATGGCCCCCTATCCCTACCAAACTTCCATCAGACATTCCAAAGTTTGAAGGTAAGAATGGCGAGACCCTGGTGATCACATCACTACTTTTCACCTTTGGTGCTCATTNGCCATGCTTAATCTGTTAGATTTGTCTAAACTAATGAATGACCCGGTGAGTCATGAACCCACATGGCCCCCTATCCCTACCAAACTTCCATCAGACATTCCAAAGTTTGAAGGTAAGAATGGCGAAGACCCTGGTGATCACATCACTACTTTTCACCTTTGGTGCTCATTGAATTCTCTAAACCATGATTCTATTAGGTTACAATTGTTTCAGCGCACTCTCATTGGAGTGGCGTCACAATGGTACATTGAGCTACCGAGGGGGACATATGGGTCATTCCATCAGTTGGTGCTAGCCTTTCTCAATCACTTTCAACTGCCCATTCATTATGATGTTGGCCTTGAACTTTTGTCAACTTTACGTCAGGGTACCGACACTCACTTCTCAGACCATATCCAGGAATGGCGTAGGCGAAGGTGGTTGGTTAAGACTCCTATACCCCCGGCCTTTCTTCTAGAATGGTTCCTAAAGTATTTACATGCTCCTATTTCAAAGGACGTTGCTACTTCTAGGGTCTTCAGCGAGGAAGAAGCTATCCTTAGAGCCTAGCAATTTGATTTGATATATGCTCAGTCTGGGATGTTATACCACCTTCTTCTAGACACACCGCGGACAAATTACGATCCTAGACAAACTCTTGGACCTCATGCCAATGGCATTGCAGGGTCTGCCAAAGTAAAATCCACAGACTCAGCAACAAAGTCTCCTGGAGGGACAGCCTCATCTGGATCCTCCAAACCCACCCTATCGATGGATGTACATTCTGTGTAATTGTCGAAGAACCCAAATGGTGACCAGCAACCAGATGGGAATAAAAGAAAAGGTCGAAATAATCGTAAGGGTGGGAAGAATAATAATAAACCCAAGGACAAAGATAATAATGGGAAACATAATGATAATGTTGGAGAGGGAAAGAAATAGAAGCGTAAGGTGAAGTTTCCTTGTAAACTTTGTACCGATGAACACCTTACCCACTTCTGCCCCAAACTTATGGAAGCTGCGAGGCTTTTAAATCTACCGCCAGATATGCTGATGAATCCATTCCCACACAACCAGCACTTAGCCTCGGGCTCTTCGAGCGCTGGAAATGCATCTGGTGGAAGTCAAAACCCACCGTCGCAAGATAGCGATCATGTTTTCATCAATATGGTCGACGTGAAAATTGATATAGCCACCTGCTCTCGATATTGTAGCTCTTCAAAAGCTAGTACCAACCTAGAAGCTCCTCCACCCCCGAAGATGAACTTACAAATCAAGAAACCAAAGCCATCACCTCGTATTCTGAAAGGAGTACTCAAGCGCTCTACCCACAATCCTAATGCTAGAGCCGCCCAGAACTACTCTATTGTTGAAGATCTGGGCCAAACCCCTTTTGTGATGTCGGCTTTGGAGGTACTCCAGACGTGTCCATCACAAAGGAATGCCTTACTCTCTACCTTAGGAGATCTAGAACCTAGTGGCTTGAAAGTCATCAAGTTTGATGTCACGAACATGAAACCTCGCTTACCCTACCATGTGGCTTTTCAAATCCACGTGGAGTATTCCAAGTATACTATCAAACAAGCAGTCGTTGATGAAGGTGTTTCCACTTGCGTGATGTCCTTGGTTTGTTGGAAAGCTATCGGTTCTTCGACCCTTTCCAAGTTGTCGAACATGTTGACAGCATTTGACAGTCATTCCTTCCGCCCTCATGGTATTCTCCCTGTCTTTTCGGTCCAATTAGGTGGGAAGACGGTAGAGGTGGAAGTAGAGGTAGTTGATGCATCTCTCGATTATAACTTGTTACTAGGTCGCAATTGGACCTATGCTATGGTCATTGTCGTATCGTCTGTTTTCCATGTACTTTGTTTTCCTCATCAGGGGGAGATCGTGATGATCGGCCATTTATCCTTTGCGTACTCTAGTCCTAACGCATCTATTGGACCGTCGATCCCTGTGATCGACAATTCTCAGCCGGCAACTGAGAATATCGGTGTCAGAAAGTATTCTTCCCTCATGGGTACTTTCGACTTCTTGGCACTGATTCACCACGTTTACGCCATGTCTAGTAGGCCTACTTCAGCAGAGAGGTCCATTCCTTTCCGCACTTCCTATTTTAGTGATCCTTGGACCCTACCTTCTCTGACTTCATCGATTGAAGGTCAGTCGCATGTTGGCATGGCTATGCCACTATCGACAGCGGATATTGTGTATCAAGCTATCCTTGACTCTTCCACCGATCTCGATCCTGTTACCTCGCAGACAGACGAGGAGGATCTCGTTCTTAGGCCTATATGGGCCACTTCATTATCTTGTTCACGTGATTTCTTAGATGAGACTTTGCCTTTGGACGAAGCCATGAATGGTTCCGAGAGACCTTGGGATCACATGCATCATCGATATTATTTTCTCCCAAGTCTTGAAAGAATCGAGCAAGATGATTTTCGATCTACCTTGAGTGAGATAGTCGTTCACGTCATAGTTCCACTTGATACACATAGCATTTATGCCGAAGGAAATATGGCAAGTATTTCTCCTAATGTCTCGATCAACATCTCTCGTACCCCTGGAAAAATTGAGAACGTAAATATAGGTGTAGATTGTTCACCAGAAGAGATTCTGATCTACACCAACCTCTTCAAGGAATTTTGATATGTATTCACTTGGTCATATAAAGATATGCCAGATATTGACCCTCGTATTATCGAACATGAAATTAGAACTTATCTGTATGCTAAACTTGTTCGACAACGTCTTAGAGTTGTTAATCCTAAGAAGGCCCCCACTATTAAGGCAGAGATGGAGAAGCTACTTAATGTTGACTTCATCTACCCAGTTCCCTTGACCGAATGGGTATCCAACCTCGTTCCTATGAACAAAAAGCAAGGAACCATCCATGTGTGTATGGAATTTCGTGACCTGAACAAAGCTTGTCCTAAGGATAACTTCCCCACACCTTTCATTGATCAGATTCTCAATGAGTGTGTAGGAAGAGAAATATTTTCCTTTATGGACAGATTTTCAGGATATAACCAAATCCAGATCAAACCTAAGGACCAACACAAGATGACATGTATATGTCCTTGGGGTACTTTTGCATACCGGAAAATGCCTTTCAGCTTGAAAAATGTCGGAGCAACCTTCCAAAGCGCCATGACTTTCGCTTTTCACGATCTCAAGCATATAATCAAAGCTTACCTCAATGATCTTGCTACTCACTCTCACAAGAGAGTGGACCATGTCACACACCTTCGGCTGGTTTTTGAAAGATGTCGTTACTATAGAATCCGGTTAAACCCTCACAAATGCATCTTTTGCGTTAGGTATGGACATCTCTTAGGATTTTTAGTTTTCGAGACTGGGATCATGGTAGATCCTCGTAAAGCTGAGGCAATACTTCAATTGCCTCCCCCACGCACAATTAGACAACTTCAAGGTTTACAAGGGAAAGCTAACTTTTTGCATCGGTTTATAGTGAATTATGCCAATATCACTAAGGGTTTCATACACCTACTAAAGAAAGACACCTCGTTTGTCTGGGATAAGTGAGCCCAGGAGTCTTTCGATGCCTTAAAGAAACCCTTGGTATCGGCTCCTTTGCTGAAATCTCCTGATTACAGTAGAGATTACTTGTTATATATTGTCGCGTCCGAAGAGACGATTGGTATGATTCTAGTTCAGAAGGATGATGAGCTCCATGATCATGTCATCTACTATCTCAGTCGAAATTTAGTCGGTCCTGAGCTAAATTACTCTCACATCGAAAAGCTAGCTTTGGTTGTCTTTCACACAGTCCAACGTTTACGACAGTATATATTGCTTTGCAAAACTACTGTAGTCATTGATGTTAATCCATTTCAATACGTCCTCACTAGGCGTATCATATGTAGGAAATATAATAAATGGATTTTCATCTTACAATAATTTGATCTCGACTTTGCTTCAGCCAAGTCCAAGAAGTCACTAGTTTTTGCAGAGTTTTTGCAGAGTTAATATCTCACATGGTATTTGCTCTCTAGAAGTTCGCTTGGATTATCAATTAGTCATATGTCAGTTGAATGACCGTTACCATGCGCGTGATCTGACGTTACTCCATCAATTCCTACGGGTACGTCCTTTAGAACGACAATTTGATTTTATTACATACTTTCACATTCCTAGAAGTTATAATCATGTATTTGATGCCTACGCTAATTATGTTTTAGATTGGCATTTGTCACATTAATAAAGCAAAGAAGACCATTGAATCAATGTACACATTGTAATATATGAGTAAATTCGAATATCCCTCTTTATATATTTCCAAAAAATATGGTGTTTATATTACAAAATTGGGGTTAAAACCCTCAAAATACATATACAACCGATATACATGTCCCAGGACATCTACGCCTGTGGCGCCAGATGTGTATCATGATAACAAACCATGGCATTTGCGAGACGCCGAAAGAGTCGTACCCATGCTCTAGGTACACCAACAACCTGTCACTGCATGGCTTCAGATAGATCCTCCACCTTAACCATAAGAATCCTCTGTGTCAAACAAGATAGGTTACCCTGCACGTTCTGTAGGACTCTCTCCACTTCTCCCACTGCCTCATATCCCCGGTGCCTCCACCTATTTCATAGGAATCTCTCTGGCCTTTACAGACCCACATCTGCAATCACACAAGTATCAAGTTAATATTTAAAACACCATCCAAAAATATTTTTGTTCTCTTCAATACAAAAATACAAAAAAATGAAATATATAAAAACTTTTTACCTATGACACCGTAGGCGGCTCTTGGTGGAAGCGCCATATCAATATCTCCTCTGAAATCGATTCCCACATAGGGATAGTCATCCAGAGCTATGATTTGTCTCCACCACCAGAAGAAAAAATCATCATTGTAGGGTGTCCCAACCCTACCTCCTCCATGTCGTCTCATGACCTCAATCCATCGCGCCATAGCCGGATCACGTGGTCCTCTAGGAATGATCTCCACTCTAGGTCCCAGACCTGGGACTCGCTTGAAAAATAAGCTGCAAAGGATAGAGGCAAACCGGAAGTTTCGCTTCCCCCCCTGCTTGCACTATGTCAACTGACATTTCATGTTGATCAGTAGTGAGGTACACCAATCGTAGACGATGGGTCTCACACACTCCAGTGCGTAAAACATAAGTGATCTTGATGCTTGATGCAACGAGGCTGATCCAATGATCCTGGTAAGCACGAGCACAATAATCTTCAGGCTGAGGTTACCTATAGCCCAGATAGGGATTTGACTTCGCACCATGGCAGTCCCTGCAACATGGTGAGCCTCGATGTATTCTTCGACCTTCATCCCACTCCCTGCCCCATGTGACTTGAGGTGAACAACCTCTCCTTGGCATGAAAGTCCAGTAAAGAAGTAGATGTCCTCTACTTTGATCCTTAATGGTTGTCCATCAAGGATAAATCTCTCGCTATCGGGATCCCAATAGCCCACCAGCATTTCCAACAACCTCACTTGGGCCCTCATTCCTTTGAGAGCCCAAAACTTGTATAAACCACATATTTTTAAAGCCGCTTGAGCCACTGTATCTTGATCCACTACTACATCTACCTTTTCATGCTCTCGCTCTCTCCATTCCAACACCATCCTGCAAAAACCCAAATAATTTTTGAGTTAGAAACATCTTTTTTGCCATTTGTGCATGTATACACAGTTTATTTACAAACAGTCGTGGGTAGGGCCTGATATACGCCCCCCTGTGATTCACACAGGAGTGTATAGCTAGTTGTATATGTGACCTATTCAGAGAAACCCGCATATACCAAAAAACCCAATTTGTGCCCTTAAAAATTAAAAAAATAGAACCTAACAAAAAAAATGTAAACCACTGAATTTGAATAGGATGGGATGAAGAGTTACCTAGTCCAGACGGTGTATGATTCTGTTGCCTATTGCTCCCACGATCGTCATTTGAATTCTGGATGTGTTTTATTCCAAATTGCATTAATTGGGTAAAAATGAAAATGATACAGTAAATTTTGATTTTATTACTATTTATAAGCCATTTTTTACCCACTTGATATAGTTTTATGCTATTGTTTTGTCTAATTGACTAATTCAAAAATGGTTTTAAGTTGGTTTTTGTAGCTTCGACTCAATTTTCTTGCGGATTTCAACATCATGGTTGGTCGTTCGTCTCCTCGGGCAGGGATATTTATAACCTAGCATATAAGATAGGTATCTAATCCATCGTGCATTTTTTTTGCATTATCCTTCGACTACCGCGTTTTACGCCTTAGGTACGAACCCATTTATTGTGATGCATAAACCTCCATTTGTTGTTAATAGCATCATTAATAAATGGTAGAGACTTACCAAACATGGGTACCTTATTTAGAACCTCTTTGTCATTTGGTGCCCATGCCAAGTTTTTTTCCTTAGGACCGGGAGTCCATTATAATTCAATACGTGACTTTACAATGAGCCTCATTTCTCATTCATGCACACGCGGCCTCATTACCCGCAAACTCCCAATAACAAGTCTCAGTTAAGCTCTTTTTCGACTCGTCCAAAAACTGAAAAGATCGCCAAGTGATTTGTCCCTTTCACACTTGTTAAAATTGGATTTGAAAGATCATGAGTCTTAGTTAAGCTCTTTTCCGACTCGCTATCAAAAATAGAAAAGATTACCGAGTGAACTTGTCTTTTTCACACTCATAAATTGGATTTGAAAAGACGTCTATTTAGCACAAGTTTACCCCTTTTTCACACCAAGTAGACTAAAAGATATATAAAAGGACATTTTTTGACGTTAAGTTGTGATTGCACCTCATGCCCTCGCTTGTTGTATTGAGCCTTTAGTCGGTTCTCTCTTTGCATTATAAATCGATGCCTAAGCAGTTTGCATCCTCAACCAAGCAGAGCCTTGTTTTTATCCTTCGCAATTTGACACCCTATACCCTGGAGGGAACATCACCCCGAGTGTCCATCTCTCGCATGCATTTCCTTGCATTGAGCATAGGTACGTTCCACTGCTGGAACTAGTTTTGCTTACTTGCGACACTCGTTCCCTCCTCTGTATCATAGCATTCATTTGTTATGAAAAACAAAAAAAAGACAGGAGGGAAGGGAATACTATATTGTAATTGGCAGTAGTCGTGTCACCTTTGAACAGAGCACAAAGTTATTGAGTCCTTGTGTCATCATAATTTTGGGTTTAGCATGGCCTTAGGAAGCTAATCTCGCTACAGAGTTTTCTCTATCGACTAGTTACTCTTCTAGTCCCTATAGAGAATGTTATTGATGCCTTTTGCATCTAATTGTCACATCATTGAGTCCATGTTGTTGGAGTCCACCATATGTCTCATGCTCTTGTTCAAAGGAAGTCTATCGACCTGTGTCGGCCACTCCTCAGAAATATTGACTTTGCATGTCGGCCATACCCTCAATTTGTCTCGGAATCACATGATACTTTGGTCTTATCATGCACCCTGACCCTACTTTCATCATTGGTAGGTCACCTTAATCCCAACAAACAACATTTCATCATTGGTCGTTGACTGGGTGGTTTCCCTTGTGTTCAATGACAAGACATCTATTCACACTTTGGGATTCATGTAGTGTCTTGGATGCCATTAGCCTTATTGGTGGTTTCCTCGCCTTTGTCAGTAATTTTTCATCATTGGCTGCTATTCATAGGGTCCTTTTCGTGTACCTCTTGCATTTGGCACATGCAAAAGACACACAGGGTCGTTGGTTTGTGAACATGTTCTTCGTCCGATCTCCACCAAATCATGAATCTCCTGCTTTGTTCGTCATGTTGATTGATGAGAGATGCCTCAATGCTCTCCTTTCAGCAGGTCTCTTTCCATCGACTTCAGCTCATTTATTTTGGATACAAGACCTAGAGTTTTATGAGTACCTTGATGCTTGCAGTCATTAGTGGCAAGCTCTCTCGCCATTGATAGATGAGAATACATCAATGTCTCATGATCAATGGATCTCTCAAGTGTTCGACACCAACTCCTTTATTCACATTTGTAGAGATGTACTCGGTGCCTTGATACCTACTTTCATTATCGGTAGGTTTTCTCATGTTTGTTAACAATATACTTCAATGACCGATAATCAAATGATGTCTCATCATGTTCGACCTCAACTCATTTATTCACATGATGTAGACTTGCACCATTGGCGGATAATGTAGAAGACTTGAAGATATCACTATGTGGTCGCAGCTTGCCTGAGTTGTTGCTTCCATTTCATTGAACCAGTACCTATTTGACTTCAATGATCATGGGAGATCAGGTTGTACTCCATGGTATATAGATATCTTCAGATTGATTTTTGAGACTCGTTTCACTGGGCCTTGTTCGTGACTATGACATCTTTTGGCATATAACCACATTTGTATTTGCCTATTCATGGCCATGAACACTTGTTTGGTATATTTTCCACATGGATTTGCATTGTATTCTTGGCAGCCATGTATGCAAAGTCGGTACATAATGTAATGAGAAATTGAGTTCATCCAGCTGGTTCTCTACCACTCCACTTATGGGTTATTTATAATGTATTTCGGTCATCGCAGATACTCCTATGATCTCACACATTAGGGGGCATCTGTTATAGAAATATTTGCCTCACTATTGCTATCTTGTACAAAGGGCCTTTTTTCACTTCCCTATGTAGATTTTTCATCCTTTTTTGATGAATCCAAAGCTAAAAATATACATTTTTCCACATATACGCTCCCTAACTTCTATGCAAGATGTGTATACGCTTGTTGCTCCATTACAGCTCATGTATATCGGGATTTGTGCCAGAAAATACAAAATGAGGTCGGGTTTCCATGTCACGATAGAAGATCTTTGATCCTTGGCCTTCCATATACTGGAAACATTCTGACTCGACCCTTCAGTTGCATTCTGGAGGCTATAAGAGCACAATTTCAAACTATGGAAAAAAGAGAGGAAGCATTCAACTTTGAGAGCAAAGTTACTTTGGAGAAATTACTTCATATTGAGTCTGCATCCCTTTGTCCCTCAAGTCTGAACACAGTGTTCAACCCCCAAGCTCTTCCCTTATTGTTGAGAGGACATATTTGCATCTTTCTCATGAGCTTGCCTTTGGTGGAGGATTGAAGTGGTGGAGACCCAGTTGGAAGGAACTTGGTTTCTTGGTTTCAAACCGTGCCGACACAGAAGTCTCTAATGTTGACATTTCTGTTGATCGATTATAAATAGAAATACTCATTTCCCATCCTATTGGTATCTTGAAAATATATGATTATTATCCATGGGTTTGTAATGTTTATTAATGGATTATGATATATGATGTGTTAATCTGTTTTATATCATCACTATCTACTTGCTTTGCTTGTTTGTTGAGAACTTCTTGCAGGTATAAAGCTTTGGGGCAAAGTGCTCAATGATGGAACGTCATCAAACGTTGGATCAAGGTAGGCCTCTTTCTTGTATTGCACATTAGTCTATATAGCATATGTTGGAATTGAGTTGATTTCTGCAATCATACCTGTCTATTGTGGTTTACCTTTGGCCATAGAGAATTTTTCCCTTGTAACAACCACATGGGAAATTATTTGGCATGTTTTCAACAATCTCCATCTTGACAACAATTTACCTGATATATCATGCCCAAATGTATTCATCACCTTTTCTACAAGCCAAGAGAAGCCACACACCATCACAGCTCCACAACTTCTCTAACAGTACTGTTACGTGAACATGTATGCATGATTCGCTCCAGTATGGACCATTTTTCCTCCATCGGTAACCTATCTTATAAACCGATGGACTTTTCCATTTTGACATGTTGGATTTTTAGTCAAATGCACAACACTTTGACCACCACAGAACACCTCATCATATGTCTGTCCAAACTTACCTAATAGATCCTTGCATTCTTGGAAGACATAACCTAAAGTAGGTCTCCTCTTGTCCAAATATCCTGAATCATAACCAAAGACTAAATCATTACAACCATTGTAGGTGATACTTGTACCATTGTGCTTCTAAGATACTGGAGCACCCATTTCCATGCTCTTTACCTGGTTTTTTCATGTGGTTACTGACAACACCAACTGCATGTGAAATACTAACCATTTCCCATCACCATCACAATCATCAAACTTCCTAATAACATACGATACTCGAGACATATAACCATTTTCTTCTAAATTAGTTAGGACATAAACCTAAAGAAAAACTTACAATGGAAAGCCAAAGGGATTTTATCAGTTTCACATTATTCATACCGAATTTTCTGAGCATCTTCACCGCATACTTCTGTTGCGATAATCAAGCTTATGATATTTACTGTCTCTGTGTATTTCCATCCCCAATATTTATTTTTCTACTCCCAAATCCTTCATATCAAACGTCCTAACCAATTGAGCCAACCTATTGATCTCAAACATGTTTGTGCTTACTACAAGCATAACATTTAATGCCAATATAATAAGTATGACATAAACACAATGGTTATGCTCACTTCTTGTAAAATCTGTCTCACCATGAAGGAATCAAACATCTTGTACCATTTTCCTAGCATGCTTCAATCCATACAATGATTCGTGAGTTTGCAAACAAATCTTCTGTTGCAATTTTGAACTAACCTTTCTGGTTGTTCCATATACATCCTCTTTTCTAAAAAAACTCCATGTAAAACAATTTTAACATCTAGTTGTATTAATTCAAGATCAAGTAACACAACTAGTGCTAACACAACATGAATAGAAACAAGATTTTAACAACTAGTGAGAAACTTTCATGGAAATCAATACCTTCCAAACACCCTTCTGCTACCAGTCATGCTTTGAACCTTTCATCTTTTTACTATATCTGATTTTATAAAAGGAGATTCATCAAACACTAAATATCTCTTCATGATGATTTTGTGGGCAGTAGGATCCCACATTTTGCATCCCTTAACATCATCACCATATCAAATATCTACTTGTTTGATCTGGGTCTTACATAGAATGTTGATAAAAACATAAGCATCACAACCAAATAATTTCACATTTGAGTAATCACTAGATGACCTATTCATACCTCTTCCATAATCTTCCACTTTTTTGCAATCAATGGTGACCAAGTTACCAAATAGCACAACCTATTATGCCCACAACTATTGATGCAACTTGGCATTACTAAACATGCCCCTTCGATCCCAGCTTACTTGCAATAATTTCCAAGTTCCATGGAATCTATGAACCTACCTTCATCATATATTCTCAAACACTTGATTGATCTTCCAATGTTCATTTCACTACAAGTCTCTAAACACATCATCCTTTCTACAGACCCACCTTTCTAACCTAGACACACTAATCCACCTCGAACTTTGCATTCAAAAAACCTTGACCAAATCTTCCAAGACGACCCAAGTGAACCTTTGTCACTCACCTCCAAGGACTTTACACTGGAGTCTCAATGATCCATCTTAACATGAATGCTACCTTGACCCAATCCAGTCAAGTTGGCTAAGTAATCCTTCATCGCTTACCTATAGGCCCATTTATAATGGATTTCACCAAGCCTTTTATAGTCTTCATTACATGCAATCCATGGACACAATACCACGGGCTACCCAAAAAACATGGACTCGAAAAACCACGTGCTTTGACCTAGAAAACAGATTTAACTCAATAAATATTTCACTAAGTCAAGTTTAACCCTACATACATGCCCCCCCACATATTCAATCTACCTAAATCTATGTCTTAATTCTTCATAGTTGACCCAATAAACCAGGGGTACGCATGCCTATTCAGGTCTCACAGACGTATGCCCATTTACATGCAATCAAATATTGTTACAACTCCAAAGTAAATACATTTTTTTTCTTCACAATGACTAACCATCATCGCTCTGCAACCTCTATACTACAGACGAATAATACTTCATCAACCATACATGTAGTTGAGTTTGCTTCCTTTGTGGAGTCCTCTTTGGATGTTTGTTGTATTTTCCAACGATCATTCTTGAGATGCCCAAATTTTCCACAGAAACAAGATTTTCTCTTACCCTTACTATCCTTTGACTTAGTCCTGAATGTACCTTTCTGATCTTGTCCTCCTTCTGTAGATTGACCTCTTACCACCATCTCTTATTTTGTTGAGGTTTCTTTAATGGATCTTCTCCTCATTTCCTTAGACAACAAAGCTCCCACAACAGTGTCATAATCAATGACATATGTTGAGCTTAACCACATAGATGTGACCAGATGATCCCAAGACTCGGGAAACGAACACAATAGTGTAACTTCCTTGTCCTCATCTTCATACTTTACTTCCATACTAGATAATTTACAAATCAGAGTATTGAAAACATTTAAGTGATTAGCAATTTGTGTACCTTCTTTCATTTGTAAGTTGTAGAACTGCCTCTTCAAGAAGATTTTGTTCATCAAGGAATTTTTCATATACAAACTCTCCAGTTTTTTCCACAAACCCGTTGTTGTCTCCTCTCCAACAATGTTAATAAAAACTTCATCTGCCAGACACAAACGAATGGTACTAAGGGCTCTTGTATCAAGATCTTCCTAGTCCTTGTTTTTCATGCTTTCCAGTTTCTTTATATTTCCTTCCAATGCCTTATGCAACCCTTGTTGCACAAGCAGGTCCCACATCTTGAGCTTCCATAACTCAAAGTTATTCTTACCACTGAATTTCTCCACCTCAAACTTAGAACTCTGCACTTTCGCCATTAGCACAAAATACCATCCAAACCACTACTTATTCTAAATTGAGCCCTTTTAACAAGGATATCCACGGGTGTCGCACCCTAGACAAGGATATCCTGCGACACTTTCTAAAAGTGTCACACTATATAACATGTACTACCTGTGATACTATTGAGAAAGTGTCACACTATACTACCTGTATTACCTGCGATACTTTGCAGAAAAATAAAATTTCGTAAGTGTGCATGCGACTATCGCACTATGTAATAGGGACAACCTACGATAGTGTGATAAAAATGTCCTATGACGATCCACTCCACTTGGCTTGACTCAGTTAACCTGCTCTGATATTTAGCGATCGAATGCTCTTCTCCTTCACTCTCAAATCTTTCAACTCTGCGCTCTGATACCACTTGTTAGGCAGCGGAAGCATAAACGTAACAAGATGCAACAATCACACAATTGACACAGTGATTCACGTGGAAAATCAATACGGGAAAAACCACGGGGCAATGATAATCGATATTCTTATTATTCAAGGGAGAATTACAATAGCCAATCAGAGGCATACAACCATCCTCACCTCTCTTCCCACACACTCTGCTACACTACATTGTTCACTACTCACCTCACCTCTATGGGTATGCTCGTTTATATAGCATCTATCAAACAGTTAGACAAACTAATTACAATATGATCCACCAGTTACACAAACTATTCATTGTAGTGTGCATGCATGCACATTCTAAATTTAGTTGATGTGCATATTACCTAGTTGATGCACATTCTAAACTTAATTGCAATTCCGCCATCCTCACATAAAAGTCTATGTTTGAGATAAATATTCTTTGCTCTTGAAAGAAATTTAGTCAAGAAGAATTTAGTAACACCAAACAAGAAGAATATAAATGTAGTTGTACACCTTGCAAACCTACTTTTTTATTTTCATATAAATACAAGGAAGCCTTACATATTTTTAATATACATAGGGACTATCTAAACAGGAGAATGAACTTTATCATATTCAATAGGTTTTTATTTTGTAGATCAGGAAGATGTGAACGTCACCATCTTAGTGAACGTCACATAAATTTGGATCAATTTTGGTTTGTGCACAATTTATAGCCTACGCGCATACAATAACGACAAATTTGGGCATTTATTCGCTATGAAAACTATTATCCCGAGGGAAACTCTGAAATTTTTCGTTACAGCAGATGAGTCCCTATAAATGATTGAAAATTCTTTCCCCTATTACGTGTTTTATGAACAAGTGAGAAATGTGATTTTGCAGTTCCTCATTGTCACTGTTTAAGTTCGATTTCGTTTATTACACATTTACTTGTGTTTCAGTTATAAAATATTTATGAAATTGTTCATTATTCTTAATGTTGACGTCACTAGATAATCAAAGTCTTCATTTATAAATTTCATTTCCACAATCTTTATATTTTTGGTAAGGTGTTTTTGGCAAAATTACCAATGCAATCGGTATGTGATGTTCTAATTTTATCACTTCGTTCAAGGTTGATTTTTTCCCATTTAAATTTATGTCTTATATTAATCCAATTTAAGATGAAATGAGTTTTATATTTATATTGAATTCACAATTAAGGATAATGCATTCAACGTAGTGATATTTCGATTGAGAATGGACTATATGTTATGTCAAGAGAAAATTGTCATTTACAATTAATTTATTAGTGTAAATGTTCAATGATAATAACATTGAGCTTTAGTTAAGGTTGGGTAGCTTTTTACGATTCTCTCTTGAGTCAAAAGTGAGTTTGGTTGTCGAAAGTGATTTTGGTTGGAGTTTGTAGTGGGGAGCCTCTTGTATTCCATGGTGTTTAACTTGGTATGTATTTTATGTTGTTTAACGTGTTCTTATATATTAAGTACATGGTCATAATTGTGTTCTCAATGGGGGAAATACTCACTTCAATGAGCAGGATATGATAGGATGTTTGCCTTTGATTTTGAGATTATAAGTTATAAAATTATTTTGGATGTGCTTTATCTTTCTCTACAATTCTCTAGAGATACTACATTCTTAAACTTCACATCCATATAAAATAACCTGAGTAACGCGGGTCTTAAAGAAGAGATCCATCTTATTGTTAAAATACATCTTATTTCCGTATCAAACTTAGGCTAATTTAGATTTTAGCCTCCTACAAAGATCCAACAGCCCTGCAACTGTACTTTATGGACAAAAATACTAATAGACTAGTTCTGAAATAAAATAACAATGGAAATAATGTATGAACATCATACAATAACCCTCATTTAGCACAAAAAACTTGAGCATAAACACATGAAGAATAACTCAGAAAATAGGACATATTTGAGGAAGAATGTTTCTTTATTCAGCTTAAGGAAAAATTATGAGTACAACAATAGTCTATATTCAACATTAATACCTTGTACAATCACCCTCTCTGAGAAAAAACAACATATATTTCCTTAGCAACACAGTCTGAAATCAAAAATTGACTTCCAGTACAACATGTACGGACTGTACAGTCACTAACAACAGAAATATCTCTTGGTTTTTGTACCCAAAAAAATTACAGATCCGTACCTCACTGTACGGATTGATTAGCAACAAAGAAATACCTAGAAATCTCTGCCAATACCCACCAGAAATTGTTGTGCTGGTCTGTAGCTACAAAACCAACAAACTATGTTGTACGACCTCCTCCAATCCGTACTGTACAACCTCCTCTAATGTTGAAACTGTATAGAAGTGTGTGCCAATCCTCCTAGAGATGTGTGCCAACTTCTGCATGCTAAAACTCTTTCCCCCCAAGCTAAGAAACCCTCTTGGGATGTGTGCCCCTTCACCTTCCCACAACCTCTCCTCAAAAGTGTGCCCTCCTTCTCCTAATGAGCTGCCTTTTAATGAAATTTAAAATGTAACTACCCTAACCCTTGGTCTTCCAATGACATTGACGGTCAATATTAGATCTCTCCCTCATGATATCAACGGTCACGACTTAATCACTCATTGAGGTCACTTAAGTCATTAAAGTGACCCATAACATCATAAAGTCACTTTTACATTAAAATATTAAAAGACCCAACTTTATAAAGTCACTTTATAAAAACATATTATAAAGTCACTAGGAGAAAAAAATATGCTTGATCACTTCCGCATTTTGAGCGCTGCCAGTGCAGAAGTACCTCAAAGCTACCAAATTTCAACACTTATTCCACATCCAAAGGTCTGTTTATTTATAACTGTTTTCAATCCCATAATAAGATTTTCACCCTCCATTTATCCTTTTCTCAATGTTATAGTTCTAGTTGATCTTGTGAAGAATATTGATTTCAATATACTTGTATGAAGGAACTTCCTCCAAGTTGTTATTGTCATATACAAAAGTATCATAAGTGATATTTTTGGATTTAATTATAATAACTTTCATTTTGTCATTGTTAATAGTAATACCCATACTAGAGCAGAAATCCTTTAGGATTCTTAGTTTATTGTCGAGAACATAGGGACTCCTCGCCATAAGAACAATATTGTTAATGTAAAGAAGAAGAATGATGACTATAACAATGAGAATTTGGCAAACACAACCTATTTCTTCCAAACAATTTTCTAACTTGTCAATGTATATGCAAAAACGAGTAGGGAATAGGGGGTAGCCTTGCTTCAATCCTATTGAAATCTCTTTCGACCAGCCCTCAGTGTTCCTAAACTTCGCAATAACATTCTCCTACAACCTTGCCGCAACAACCCTCAACTCGAAATGGACTTTTATCTCTTCCAACCTATTCCAGAGGTTCATCGCGGGCACCATGTCAAAACCTTTTCTAAACTCAACTAAATAAAAAAGGAGATTGGTTTTATTATTGTGACACTCCTGTGCAATGATTCTAAGCACAACAAGGTGGTCCATAGTTGAATGACAACTCCTTAATCTGACTTGGCCATTAGCTCTTTTTTGTGACTATCTATCTATATGGTAATCTTATTTTCCAAAATAATGATGTACAACTTAGCTATTTAATGGGGATAATCATAATAGTCTTATAATTAGATGGATTGTTTTTATCCCCACTTTTAAAAACAAGAACAATGAGGCTTTGTGTCCAAGGTTTAGGGAAGTCATGTTTGACTGCTAAATTGAAGAGCTTGTGTATGTGAGGGATATGGGATGGGGAGGACCAATGGCGACATAGATCCACACCACCTGGTCTCTTGAGTTCATGCATATTATGGCATTTAAAAAAGGAATGTGTGGAACATTTATTTCAATCGAAGGTTATTGTAAATCCCATCAACCTACAATACGGCTTTATGATGGCAGTTATCAGTAGTTACTTAGATTACCAGGATATGATGGGAATTGACGCAAACGGGCACCACCCTCGCGGGCACGTCCGCTCACACAGGATCTTCTTCTTCTCGGCCCGAAGAACTCTAAGGTTCTTCTATTTCCCTATCGGGAAATCTGCTCCCACAATTCTCTCGTGCGATCCCCCCCCTTCCTTGATTTATCGGGGAATCGAAACTCGTGACTTCGCGAGTTCAAAGGTTGAACATTGGGTTCTTGGATCCCCAAGACCCGATGGTCAGTCAACTCGTTGACTTTTCCCTGAGGGATTTCGCTACTCGCGATACCAAACTTTTGGTTCTCCAACCTCCGATATCCAAGGCACTGAAACTCTGATGCGTGCGTGTGAATTGACCCGTCCACACCCGTCACTTCTATCGAGACTTTCGTGCTATCGCGATCTCACCACTCGCAACTTTGCTTCTCACGAGGTCGAATAACTTCTACTTCGACTCCCGATGTCCGAGATGCCGAGACTCGCGACCTCGCTCCCTCGCGACTTCGCGATTTCTGTGGCCAAGTTCTCAACCCGTTTCTCGTGAGGTTCTGATGCATGATCCCACGTGCGGATCCAACAGTCCTCCCACGATCCAAATCCAACGGCTATTCACCTTCTCGCTTCTCGTGTCCTCATGACTTTGGATACCCAATACTTGGGCTTTCACCCTGCGAGCTCCCGAGTTCACAAGATCCTTAGATCTCCGCCACCTGTCCTTCTCAAATGGATGGCTCACAGCCTCCTCGCCACTTCGTTGCTTCGTGTCCTTGTGCCTCGCGACTTTTAACACCAATTTCTCAACCCTTCCACTTACAAGTTCCCGAGATGCGAGGTGCCACCTGTCCACTTGCCAACTCCTATGGATCCACACTATCCTCAGAGTAATCGAGACATCGCTTCTCGCAATCTCGTGACTCTCCTTACCAAACTTAGGACACTTTCCTCACGAGGTCCCGATAGGTGATCTCGTGAACAATCCAACGGCCCTGACCGACTTGGATCAACGGTACTGCCCCTCCTGAGCTTTGAATCCTCTCCACACCAGCACTGTAACTACCTTGCACCTCTGGGAGATCCAACAGCTCTCGGAACTTCGTGAAATCTCTTCCAAAGATTTCGTCCGTCCATTCTCCCCTTGAGGATTCTGCGAAATAAAGAAGTGTCTCTCCACGAGACTCGTTGCTCGCTCGCCAACCTGCGACGCTTTCCTCCGACCTCCAATAGCAACTTCCCTGCACTTAGCCTTCGGGGATTTCAAAGGTCTATTCCTCCTAAGCTTTTCCACTCTGATTCTTTCAGAGGGACTTGCACGCACTCCTCGCGGCAATCATTCAACAACTCTCCAGTGTTGAATCTGTTTGACTCTGTGCAACTCCTGCAGCAGCACTCTTTGAATTCCTTTGCTTAGATTCGCAACTGAGACTTCTGCTTCAGCCTGCGCACTCCTTGCACGACTTCAACAACCCACTTCCACTTCTGGGTGAATGGGAACAAAAGTTAAACTACTGAGCCTTCATCAACGCACTCCTTGCGGATGACTTCAACTGCACACCTTGCAGGAATCTCCTGGCTCAGATAGAGAAACAATTGAACCTCATTCTCTCTCCCTTTCAGACTTCAATTTGAAAACATGAAATCACATGCACAGCATATACAAAGCAAATGCATAACAAGAAAGCAAACATTCATGAGCATATCATCAATACACAGAGAAAACAACACCAACCATGAGCTTGAATCAAAGCTTCATTCTATTAATTCAAATGCATGTACATGGGTGTTCTTCATACAATATTCTCTGCTTGCTCTTCTCTTCTCCTGGGTTGATAATATTACAATGCACAATGAGGGTGTCTATATCCATTTTCCCTCTCGAACTCTAAACTATCAAATCTAGACTTAAAATCCTATCTACCAGCATAAACTTAATTAAATGCCTCCTATCTACCAAAGGACGAGAGCTTAAAGGATCAAGGTCCAATACAATATACAAATGCGCCTTCATAAATGGCTTCATTAAAGACTTGCGCTACAATCCCAAAGCACTTCAAAAACTTGGGTTTGTTTATCCAGCTGATCTCTGCTTGATGTGTTGGCTCGCTTGATGAGTTGGCGATGTTCCTGCATCATACTCCTCGGCTTGAAAACTTTCATGGGCTTCTGTCCATGAGCTCTTGCACGGTCTGTCCATGCTTTTGAATCTCTGCTTCGCTTTCCCAGCTGGAATCTTCCACTGGGTGGTTCTTCCATTTGACCATATACTCAAAGTATTGCTTCCGCCTGGTCTTTTTGCTCACTCACTTGTCAAGTATACGCTCCATCTGCGGATTTTCTGCAATCGTCATCTGCTTCTGCCACTGGATTTCTGGTTGTTCATCACTTCCAGTTCCTGCTTCTTCATCCTTATATGGATATAATTCTGAGACATTGAATGTCAGAGATATTTCGATCTCATCTAGCAACTCAATCTCATAAGCGTTTTCTCCCAATTTCTTTAGGACTCTGCATGGCCCAATTTTCTTCATTTTCATCTTATTGTATGTTCCTCTCGGGAACCTTTCCTTCCTCAGATGTGCCAGAACTAGATCACCAACTTCGAACTGAAGTTGTCTCCGATGTTGATCTGCTCTGCACTTATATTCCTGGTTTGAATCTTGTAGTCGCTGCTTCACTCTACTGTGAAGTTCTTTCATTGCCTCTGCAAATTTTTCAGCACTTGCACTCTTAATGATTATCTGCTCTGAGTCCCTCGGTTCAGATACTCCTCTTTTTTGCCTATCGTATACAATCTCAAATGGACTTTTGCCTATGCTCCTGTTCACTGAGTCGTTGTATGCAAACTCTGCCTGTGGCAACACATTATCCCAACTGTTGTGGTGCTCTGTCACCAAGCTTCTTAATAAGTCTCTCAGACTCCTATTTACCACCTCTGTTTGCCCATCTATCTGAGGATGATAGGCAGAACTAAACATCAAGTTAGTTCCCATCTTCTTCCAGAGTGTCCTCCAGAAATGTCCAATGAATTTTGTATCCCTGTCCGATACTATGCTTCTGGGTAACCCGTGAAGTCTAACGATCTCCTTGAAGAACAAATTTGCGATATGAGTCGCATCGCTGGTCTTCTGACATGAGATAAAATGTGCCATTTTGGAAAACCTGTCAACCACCACAAAGATCGAATCATGTCCTCTTTGCGTCCTAGGCAACCCCAATACGAAATCCATGCTTATGGCCTCCCATGGCCTTTCTGGTATGGGTAATGGCTGATAGAATCCCGCATTTTGTTTCTTGCCCTTCGAATGCTGGCAAATTCTACATTTGTCGACAAACTTTTTGACTTCCGACCGCATCCCTGGCCAAAAGTATGCTTCGCTCAGCTTTGCAAATGTCTTGTCGTGGCCAAAATGCCCTGCCAATCCACCATTGTGTTTTTCTTTTAACAGATTCTCCCTCATGGAGCAATTCGGAATGCACAGTTGATTGCCTCTGAACAACAATCCTTCCTGGATCATATAATCTATCCATGGGATTCTGTCTCTGAGAACTGGATTCTCAGCTGCTTCATATGCCTCTGCAAAATCTGCATCACCTGCATACATGTCCTTAAGATTTTCAAAACCCAATGTTTTGATTCGGAACTCCTGCAGCAATAAACACTTCCTGCTCAAAGCATCAGCCACTTTGTTAGTAGTACCTGAAATGTGTTTAATTACAAATGTAAAATTTTGCATATACTCTACCCATTTAGCATGTTTCTGATTCAACTTCTCTTGTTGAGTCACAAACTGCAATGCATGATTATCACTATACAAAACAAATTCTTTTGGGACCAAGTAATGCCTCCATTTCTTCAATGCTTGTATGATAGCATAAAACTCTTTGTCATACGTGGAGTACTTTACTTTTGCCTCATCCAGCTTCTCGCTAAAATATGCAATTGGTATGTCCTCCTGGCTCAAGACCGCTCCTATGGCAAAGCCACTTGCATCACATTTTATCTGGAACACCTTCGTAAAATCCGGCAACACCAACACTGGTTGTTCTGTGATCTTCCACTTCAACAGATTGAAGCTCTTCTCTGCCTCTTCAGTCCAATGAAAAGATTTATGTCTTTTCTTGACAGTATCCATCATTGCTGCGCTAATTCCACTGAAATTCCTAATGAATTTTTGGTAGAAACTAGCCAATCCATGAAAACTTCTCACCTCGAAAATATTTCTCGATGATGGCCAATTTTTAATTACCTCCACTTTATTCGGATCCATCCTTAATTCGTTCGCCGAAATAACAAAACCCAAGTAGATGAGCTTTGTCTTCATAAATGAGCACTTCTTCATATTAATCAACAACTTCTCCTGTTGTAGCTTCCTCATCACAATGGCCAAATGCTTCAAATGCTCAGCCTCTGATTTATTGTAAATCAGTATGTCATCCAGATAGACAATGACAAATTTCCCGATGAATTCCCTCGGAACTTCATTCATCAGTCTCATAAATGTGCTCGGTGCATTTTTCAAACCAAACAGCATAACCAGCCATTCATACAAACCTTCGTTTGTCTTGAATGTTGTTTTCCACTCATCAATTTCCCTCATGCGAATCTGGTGGTATCCGCTTTTCAAATCTATCTTTGAAAAATATTTTTCCCCGCTCAGGCAATCCATCAAATCATCCATTCTCGGCAATGGAAACCTGTATCTAATGGTTATCTTGTTGATCGCTCTTGAGTCGGTACACATCCTCCAGCCTCCGTCTTTCTTCGGACTGAGCACTGTTGGAACAGCACATGGACTCAAGATTTCCCTAACCAAACCTTTATCCAATAGATCCTGGACTTGTCTTTTAACCTCTTCATTCTCCTGCGGCGTCAACCTGTACGCAGCTTTGTTTGGCAAACTGGCTCCTGGTATGAGGTCTATATGATGACTCACACTCCTCACGGGTGGCAATGAATGAGGTAATTTGTCCACGATGATGTCATCGGACTTTTCCAGCAGTTCCTGAATCTCATCTGGTAAATCATCCACTCTTGTGTTAGTCAGAACAATCCTTGGCTTTCTGACCACAAAGAATTGTGGATCTTCTTTCTTCTCCATCTCTGTAAGAAGCTCCTTCCCACTCATGAGAAGTATTTTGTTGCTCACCTCCGGTTTCACCTCCTTATCCTTTATCAGAAGCAACCTGTGTGTCCTCCCATCCTTCTCTAAAGTATATGTGTTCATCCTCCCGTCATGAACCACATTTCTGTCATATTGCCATGGTCTACCCAGCAATAAATGACATACATCCATGGGAATAACATCACAGAGTATTTTATCATTATATCCTCCTATCTTGATGTCAACTAAGCATTGTTTAGTGACATTTACCTGATGTCCCTTCTGTAGCCATGAAACTTTGTATGGACTCGGGTGATCAGTCATCTCCAACTCCAGCTTTTCTACCATCTCGGTTGAAACGAGATTATCTGTGCTACCGCTGTCCACGATAACCTTGCATTTCCTGTCTTTGGTCTTGCATGCGGTTCTGAAAAAGTTTGTTTCTTTGAACTGT
>JASDQU010738084.1:70394-81647 GCA_032191745.1 Picea mariana | reverse complement strand
ATCTAGGTACCTGAAAATGTGCAGGAAGAGAAAGAAGACACATATATCAATACAAGGTTGAAAATGGGAAAGACTCAAAACTTCTGAAGACCATAACTTTTAGATTGGAACTCGGTTTTGGGAAAAAGAATAGTCATTGGAAAGGCACCGAGGAGGAGAATCCATATATCAACCCGGAAAATTGATATGAGTAGTATAAGTTACATTCAACACAAAAGAAGATGATTGGTGGCATTAAAGAGTAGAAAAATTTATGCATTATTTTCCATAATTGTGTATGTATATATTTTTGTCTAACATAAATTTATTTTCATGCACATTTTCTTGCAGAATTTAGAGGTACAGGAAGGAATTTTGGTTCCTGTATGAGAACCACAGTCATGGAGGATGCCCAAGGGTCCTATATCCATGAAGAAGAATTCAGAGGGATACATGTCAACATGGTAAATGTTGAGACAAAGTCTAATCGAAGAAGAGGCAAGCATGAACTTGTAACTATGTGAAGCTTTCAAAGAGAAGTGAATAGTTATAAGGAAGATAATGAGAAGATTATGAAAGCTCGGGAAGAGCTAATTCAGATTTTGAATATGCTATAGAGGCAAGCCAATAAAGACTCTAGCACAAACAAAGTAGTTAGTGCTAGATAAATGACAACATCTAATTTCCATATCATAAGGGATGATCATGGGAATGACAGGAAATCAAGAAGCATGAGCAGATGCCATCACTCCCTAGGGAAATCCACTGGGAGATCTCATGCAAGTTCAGGGCCAAGGAGCAACCCAAGTGTGTCTTTTTTCAAGACGTGGAGGAGAAGGTATAATTCATATATCTAGCAAGGTGAACTCAAGAAAATCAAGCCACCAACTTTCAATGGTGAGCATAGGAAGGGACAAGAGGTCGAGGCCTCATTGTTGGAAATGAAGAAATATTTCCAGCTGCATGATTATCCCTCCAAGGTAGAAAAAAGAATTACAACCTACCACTTGCAAGGAAAGGCGGCCATGTAGTGGGATCAGCTTAAGAAAGTCAAACAACTTGATGAGAAGAAGGTCTCATGGAAGCAATTCAAAGGATATTTCCAAGAGAAATATTTGTCTGAGCATTACTATGAGAGGAATATGAAAGAGTTATTTGAACTCAAGTTGGGAAGCATGACAATGGATGAATATGAGAATAGGTTATTTGAATTGTTGAAGTATGTGGGCTTCATAAAGGATGAGAAGGTCAAAATCCAAAGGTTTATGAGTAGGTTACCATCCTTCTACAATGACAAGATACACTATGATAACCCTGGGACCTTGGACAAGGCCATAAGAAGAGAAAAGAATATTTATGAGCATAGCATATGGAGACCAATCTTCCAAAAATATTGGAATGACAAGATGAAAGGAAAGAGGGATCAAAGGAAGAAAGGTTTTAAGCCACCCATTTTCAAGAACAACTCACAAGCAAATCAACAAGACCAATCAACCTAAAATGAGCACAAGACAGTAGATTAATTTGGGAAAAGGCCAAGGTAGCAGTCTGTATAATGTTGGGGATGCGAGGGAAATCACTTGTATAGGGATTGTCCTCACAAAGGTGAAAGAATGAGGATTTTCCACAATATCCAGGAGGTTGACGCAGTTGAATACATGGGAGGAAGCATGCCAAGGATTTATGTAGCCTTAGACAACAATCAGGTAGAGTATTAGTCCCTCATGATTGAAGTGGAAGATAATATTGATAACCAACCCATAGCAATTTTAATTGATTCTGAAGCTAGCCATAGTTACCTAAACTCTAACATTGTTGAAATATTTCACTTGCAAAGGACTGAGCATAAGAAATCTTGGTTAGTTCAATTATCCACAAGGCCTAAGAGAAAGATCAATGAGTTGGTTAAGTATTTCCCAATAGACATGAATGGACTTAACACAAAGGTAGATGTGAACATCACACCATTGGGTTCATATGATTGTCTAATTGGCATGGATTGGTTGGAGAAAAACCATGTTGTCCTAGACTGTTACAACAAGACAATAACTTGTCTTGATGAGGGAGGCTGGCAAGGCAAGATTCAAGCCATTCTAAGAGTTGAAGCTATTTGAGAAATTTCATCCATGCAGCTAAAAAAGAGTTTAAGGAAGGGATATAAATTTTTGCAGTTCATATGGAAGAGGTAGCCCAAGCTAAATTGGCAAGTATTGAATATCATTCAGTCTTGAGGGATTTTGAAGATGTTTTTGGGGAAATCCAAAGATTTCCACCAAACAGTGGCATTGATTTATCTATTGATTTGGTGCCAAGAGCTAGCCCGGTGTCCAAGACACCTCACAGAATGGGTACACCAGAATTGAAAGAGTTGAAAATGTAGCTTGAAGAGTTGTTAAAGAAGGTCACTATGGAACCTTAAGGTTGTGTATTGATTTCAAATAATTAAATAAGGTCACTATAAAGAACAAATATCCTTTGCTAACGATTGATTATCTATTTGATCAGTTGAAAGGTACAAGAATATTTTCCAAGATTGAATTAAGATCAAGTTATCATCAAGTGAGGATAAAGGAAGAAGATATCAGCAAGACAACGTTCAGAACAAGATATGGGCATTATTAATTCATAGTAGTGTCGTTTGGGATATTAAATGCCCCAGTTGTTTTCTTGTGCCTAATGAATTGAATGTTCAGGGAATACCTGGATAAGTTTTTTAATGTTTTCTTAGAGGATATTCTCATCTACTCCAAGACAGAGGAAGAGCATAAGAAGCATTTAAGAATGGTGCTGCAATTTTTGAGAGAACATAAGTTGTATGCCAAGCTAAGTAAGTGCATATTTTATCAAAAGAAGATTCACTACTTGGGACATATTATTTCGGTGGAGGGGGTAACAGTTGATCCTGAGAAAATAGAGGCCATTAGAGGATGGCCAGAACCAAAAAATGTGACAAAGGACAGATCATTTATGGGTCTTACTAGTTATTACTGAAGATTCATAAAAGGATTTTCAAAGCTTGCAAGCCCAATCACTTATTTGAAAAAGAAGGGAGTAAAATTTGAATGGACTTCCAAGTGTGTAGAGAGTTTTCAGGAGTTGAAAGATATTTTAACAAGTGTGTCGGTATTGAAGATTTCAAATCCGGATGAATATTTTGTGGTGTGCACTAATGTGTGCAAGGAAGAGATAAGTGGATTCCTCGGTCAAAAGGATCATGTGGTATGCTATGAGTCCCGAAAATTAAAAGAGCATGAGAGGAATTGTGTTATACGTGACTTGGAATTAGTAGTCATTGTTCATGCACTAAAAATGTGGAGACATTACCTCATGGGGAGAATTTTTGAGCTAAGAACATACCTTTGTGGTCTAAAACATTTGTTTGGACAACCCACATTAAATGTTAAACAAACTAAATGGCTGGAATTTATGAGTGAATATGACTTTGAAATTAAGCCTATAAAAGGCAAAGAAAATCAGGTGGTTGATGCACTTAGCAGAAGAGATCATGAAATGCATATTGTAGCCATTAGCATGTACAACACAAATTTAAAAGACATAAATTTAGGGGTTGCAAATTTAGTTCAACAATATCTAAAAATAAAAGAAACATTACAGCAAGGTATTTTATAGCAGAAATTTAAATATTATGAGCTGCAAGAGGATGGAATACTCACGTATATAGGAAAAATATATGTGTCAAATTCCAGTGAGATGAAAAATACAGTGTTGAGGGAAATGCACAATGTGCCATATGATGGGAACCCAGGATATCAAAAAACAATTTCAGATGTAAGAAGTCAATACTTTTGCCCAGGAATGAAGAAAGAAGTGGCTAATTATATTGCTAGGTGCCTAGAGTGTCAAAAGGTGAAGACAGAGCATGGACATCCAACGGGGATGCTATAGCCATTTCCCATTCC
This sequence comes from Picea mariana, assembly GCA_032191745.1. Taxonomy (NCBI): domain Eukaryota; kingdom Viridiplantae; phylum Streptophyta; class Pinopsida; order Pinales; family Pinaceae; genus Picea; species Picea mariana. The sequence continues at coordinate 77,748 of JASDQU010738084.1, read as the reverse complement.
TGAGTGGAAATGGGAAGTGGTTATAATTGATTTTATTATAAAGTTGCCCAGAATAGTGAAGTAGCATGTTTCCATCATGGTGGTGGTGAGAAAATTTACTAAGGTTGGACATTTTATTCTAGTAAAGACTACACACAATGCAGCAAGTATTGCAAATATCTACATGAAAGAATTTGACATGCTACATGGAGTGCCCAAGGAAATTGTTTTAGACAGAGATCCAAAATTTACATCAAATTTTTGGAAAGGCTTGTTCAAAGGCTTTGGGACAAATTTAAATCTCAGTATAGGGTATCACCCTAAGTCAAATGGGAAAATAGAGAGGACTATTAGAATCATTGAAGACATGATCAAAATGTATGTGATGCACCAACCATATAAGTGGGAAGACTACATCCACTTAGTAGAGTTTGCTTAGAATAATGGGTATCAATCCTCACTAAAAATGAGCCCATTTGAAGCATTGTATGGCAGGAAGTGTAACAGACCAATGAGTTGGGATAACATAGCAGACAGAGTTGTCATTAGGATAGATTTGTTGAAGGAAATGGAAGAGAAAATGACAAGGATCGGGCAGAATTTAAAGGTTTCCCAGGATAGGCATAAAAATTATGCATACAAGAATAGAGTTTCTAGATATTTTAAAGTGGGCGAACATGTTTTTCTAAAGGTGAAAGTGAAAAAAAGTTCACTAAGATTGAGTTGCTACCCAAAGTTGGCAGCAATATATTGTAGGCCTTTTGAAATATTAGAGAAGATAGGGTTAGTTGCATGCACTTTAGCATTTTTTGCATCCATGAGAGTGCATAATGTATTTCATGTGTCATTATTAAAGAAATATGTGCATGTCCCTGACCACATAATTGATTGGATTGTGATCCAACTGGAACACGAAGGGGATTTTCGGGTGGACCCAGTACACATCTTGGACCAGAAAATCAAAGTGATTAGGAACAAATTCATAGGGTTGGTAAAGGTTCAATGGACTCATTATGGTCCTAAAGATGCAACATGGGAGCATAATGAAAGTATGTGGGAGGAATAACCGCAAATTTTTGTCAATTTTGAAGAAAATAGAAGCTAAAAAAAAGTAAGACTCCATTTTTGGGGAACCTAGATTTTCGGAACCACATATCAAAATGTTTGGTCAGCTCCATTTATAGCCCTGATAAAAGAATGGTGTAGGTCGATGGACTAAGAGTAGTGAATGGGGAAGATTCCTTGGGTCAGCAAGTTGAGAGAAATATGATATAATGGTTGGAAATGTTGTTGGAGTTGTGAAATTGTGGAATTTTTATTTTCTAAATATTGTGATGTAAATTTGTATATGTATTTCAGCATGGTGTTGTGCACCAAGGACGATGCACAATTGTAGGGGAGGGGGAATGTAACACCCAATTTATAATCCCTAGAATTAATGCATAATGTAGATATGAATGTGGCTATGGCCAAGCAATGTAATACGCGAAATGTATTTTCTGAATTTTAAATAATAAAATGTGATGTCAGTTGTTGTGGGATATGGACAGAGATGGGGGTTGAGTTTTCCACAAGAGAAGGGAGTGTCTAAGAGGGGTCCAAGGGGGGGGGGATTATTTATGGGTATTAATCCAAACCCATATTCCTAAATTTTATTATCATTTGGGAAAACTTATATTTTTTGGTTGAGTGTATGAGATCCCAATCATTGAATACCTATTAGAGGGTGGGTGTAAAAGTCACACCCCATAGTTATTAGGAGCATGGGTTTGAAGTACAATCAATATTGGGTAGAGTGAGTAATCAACTATCTTGGGAAAATAGAGGAAATTTGTATGGGAAGAATAGGAAGTTTTTCACATTCATGTTTTGGCATGAACAACAAGCAAAGAACAAGAAGAAATGCATGGTAGCTGGAGCAAGAAGGCTGGGTGAATTTTGGAACATGCTGGAGCGTTTTTGGAGCATTGTGGAGATGAAGATTAAAGAACCAGGTTGTTAGGACTAAAGAGTGAAATCCTATGTGAGTTGCATTGTAACAACAAGTGATTGTTGTTGTTTTTACTAATATTTTTTCTAGCAATGAGTTCCCTTGAGTTCCCAGCAAAGAGATTCATGGTTACATGTGCCAAAGAGACCCTGACAAATAAGATGTCTAATAGACTAAGAGTAGTGAATGGGTACATTCCTTGGGTTGGGCAGGTCAAGAGAAAGAGATCTAGAGGAAATTCGGGATAGTTGTTGGAGAATACCAATGGGTTGTGGGAAATTTGAGTTGTGAGTGGGTAGAGAGAGACACCCTTTTCTTGTGGATTCCTAGCCCCAACTTGGGGGTGATTTGCTATTGAGATTTAGAAAAGAAAGTCTATGGTTGGGTGGAACGTTTGTCCCAAGTAGTTGGTTGCACAAGTGTTTTTGAAAAGATAAGTGTTTATCTATTTTATGAGTTATTTCATGAGTTTAATTGTTGTGCTTAACTATGTGTATGTGAATGGTTTATTTGTTGTTGTGAATGAGTTTATTAGTTGCATTCATGGTCATTTCATCATGTTGTAGCTGCATATAGTTAAATGGTATCAGACAATAGCTAAATCTGTGTATAACTCATAGTTGATAAGCTATAGGAATTTAGTTAGCAGAATTTTTTTTTATTTTTATGTGTTTTTCTGCAAGTAATGTTCCTCGATTAAGTTGGAGAATGTTACACATAAAATATCTATATATAATTTAATCACCCTATGTTTTCACTTTTTTTTAAAAATGACCAATTACAACCAAGTCACTAATCTGGTATGTGTAATCTTCATCTTAATATGGTCGCACCAACTTTTTTTTTTTGTGTGTGCATTACATCAAATAGTAGGCCACATTCTTTTCATTGCCCCATGTGCAATAACAACAAATACATCACCCACAACCACAATTCAAAGTATTAATCAACATATGTTTGTTCAAGTTTGAACATTAAGTTGAAGAATCCAAAAAAAAATATCATTAATCCATAACGAGCCCATTAATGAAGTCACATACCTTCCCTAACAACATCAAAAGCTCAATATGATCCAGTGAAACCATGGACTCTTGAATGTGCATCTCTTTCCATGTCAAAATTGGATGTGGCCCCTTTGGATTAAGAGGGACATATTTATGTTTTTTTACATATCCATCATTTTCACATTGATCAAGTGCACATCCCTATGTATCAACAAAAAATCCACAAAATCATGAGTACTTTCTAATCTCAATTGCAAAGATGTCACCCATGTCTTTACTCCAAATAGAGTATAATTCCCTCATTCTAGGTATAGCTTCACAATACCAATGTGTGGATCTATTCGCATTGCCAAGTCCAACATTCCAAAAGAACTGCATCATATTAAATCTCAATTATATATTGTTTGCTAAGAATTTGTTTAAAGTATGTTGAAAATTTGAGCTTCAATTTTCACACTCTAATCTCTTACCTATGCACTGACCTTGCATGTTTTTGACCTTCATGACCTAAATGAAATGTTAAATATTTCGTCATATTATTTGAGTCTAGTTGCATCAAGAATCATTTTCTACCTCATGACTACTCATTTCACACAAGCACTTGCACCATTGTGTTCACCCTTTCTATGCCACGTGTCAAAAATGCTCCAAGTATATCGAACCCTTGTATCCTTATGAAGCCAACTCAACTAGTAAAATGAGTGTGTCTATTTGAACTACCCCACACACCCATTAGAATAAATTATTTATAAATTATATTTCATTATTTTGGTATGATCCATAGATCAACCCAAAGTAATGTTGAAAAAATAGTGTTGTGCTCACGATCATCACTGGCATAAAAATGGTACTCTTTAATCACATCACATGATTGTAGAGTGTTCTCCTTGCTATCAATGCTCACTTATGCATGCCTACACAAGACATGCACAAATTTAGATGCATGCACATACAAGCCATCCATTAGTGAAACTTTAATTATAGTGCACAATACCATGGAAAATTAAAAGGTATATATGTGGAAACTACACATAAAATCCCTGAAAAAATAATTCCTTGTCAGAATGATAGTAATCACTTTGTATCTCTCTCTAGGGAGAAATTGTATAATTATTGGTTAATTCTACCACTAATAAGATTGTTCCCATCTTGAATTCCTCGTGATATTTTCCGAGTTGGGAAGCTTGCCACCTAAACCTATGAGAGTGTTTGATATATTTATAAATCTAGTTTTGAAACTTCCCCATGAATTATGAAATAGGGATATTTTCCTCAAGAAATTCAATCAAATTAGAGGCCGCACTTAAAGAAGAGGACAAATTCAAAGTAAAATACTCATATCTCCTCTATGTGACCATGATATCTAACAATCCAGATTCCACGGTGTTTGGGATCCATAGGAAAATCCCTATGGATGAATGTTAGATTACCAAATTGGGGCATCTTCTTCCACCTACACATGTTTTACTTAAAAAACATCTTCAATATTCCATGTACATAATATCATTAAAAAAAATTACACCCTATGGGAGGAGGAGGGTCACCTTGCCAATGCCTTTTGCAGAAATATGTAAATATGCCATAATAGAGCTAGAAATAAACATGGTATCAAACAACAAGTTTCATGAACTATGTTGGTCCTAATATAACATGATTTCAATTTGTTAAACATTATAATCAAAACTTTGACACAAGGATTAGTTTCTTTAAATTCCTCAAAACGTTCAACTTTTTTCATCTCCATAGCATGCTTACAATGCTCATTATACACGCCTCTATATGTAATCATTGCCATGGAAAATTATTTTTATATAGTATATCATGAGAATGGGTTTCCCAAAAATCTACCACCTCGCCTCTAATGCCTTCTAGAAGTCTATCTCATAGGGCTTCCGACAAATAAGACTCCAACAAGAAGGTTCATCATTTTTATTTATATAGACCTCGATTTTAGTATGCCTTTGCAGTGTTTTTATATAAACAAGGAGCAATTTTGACATCATTGTCACCATTCAACTTCTTGAGGTCCCTAGTCCCACAACAATAGTTGTAATTTCCCTATGAGTAGTTTAGATATCAGGTTTTCTTGATTTTCCAAACAAAGAGAATGGCTTTGATACATTTTCTAATATATTCTCATGTTCCTTTGCATGTTTAGCGTCTTCTTAAAACCAAATAGATTTGTTGCCCATTTTATTTTTTTGTGTTTATCAACCCATGTAGGATTTGAACTTGTGTAATCATTGGATTTTGATTTAAAAACAACATAATAATGTTACTAACATGATCTCTAACTCTCTAATCAAAGCTCAGGTCCCCAAATTCTTCTATTGTGTTTGCACCCAAACTTTCTAAAAGTTTCCACCCCTTTCAAAACCATTGCAAATCCCAGTTATTCTTACCCAAAAGGGGACAAGGTCCTACAGTGGCTCATTAGATTGTATCCTTACATATTCCCATCAATTTTGTATGCACATGTGTTACATATAAAACATAACATAAATAATAAACCATTGTATAAATCAAAACTATAAGTATGTTGTTCTGGGCATCAACACCTTCCTTTTTTCTTTTGATTTTGCTAGTTAAGTCATTTTGGCCAAGAAAATGGGACACCTCCTTTGACTTGAAATCTTCTTCACTTACCTATGAGACTGCTCATTTGTTTGACCTACACTAAATATTTTCATTCCCCTCTGATGGACTTGTTTTATCCTTCAAGCTTGGTTTGTTTTTGTCTGAGTCTGACACCTAGACATTTTTGGTCAATTGGAAGAGTTTTCGTGAACTTCAATCCACAAGAAGATTTCATAAGAACATCCCCGGTACACGTCGGCAAACTTCTTTTAAATTTCTCTGGTAAGCTAGTTTGGCCACCAGACGAGTTAACACTTTCAATTCCAGTAAGCACTGGAAGATTTACTAGCAATTGCTTCGGTACTTAAGTTTTGGGCTCAGCCAAGTTGTTAACTTTACCTCCGGTGCTATCGGAGGAATTTCCCCCAAATCCTCCTATAAAAATACCATGAATCGATGGACTTCTTTCCAAATTCTTCGGTACACTAACCCCTTCATCAGAGGACTTATCACCATCTCTTCTGATTTCACCAGAGAAGTTTCCATGATCCTCACCGATCCAACTGGAAGAGTTCTGGGAAAGTATTCAATTCCATTTAGCTTTTATCAACACAATTCCCAAATTTTCCTCTGGTACACTCCAGAGGAGTTACCACTAATTCCACCGACACAACTGGTGGATTTCACAACAAAACCTATGAAGAAGATAAACTTCTTCTCGATGCTCTACTTATAATCTTCTCATATGTCTCAAACCTCACACCTAAAAAGTTATAAAATTACGCCCACAACTCCCCTCTTATTACCTTGCATTTTGATGCTCTTCGCTAGAGAAAAGAAGAAATGAAGAGCCCATCTTGCACTAAGAACAAGCTCTCGTGAATCTCCTCTTCCTCCAACCCATTCTACCATTTGCGTGTCTTTGACTGCCAAGTAATCCCTAGCTACATCATTGCCTTTTTGTTTTTTTATTTCTTTGTTGTATTGGTTTAATGTATAGGGAAAACCCTAAGGAATAGACTCAATGTCCTCCTTTTACCGTAACCACCCATGATGCTCTAAGCCCTAATTTTTCACTCCAACTTTTTGAACCATACTCCTTTGGGTTACCTCTCTAAGATTTTTCAATACATCTTCTGTGATTCTAAGATTTTTCAATACCAGGGTCCCATATCCACCTGTGTGACATGCAGTATGATCCCATCAAAACATGGTCCCTCCAAGTGCTCACCATGCATGCCACTTGAATGGTCCCGATGAATATAATGATCGTGTGCAGTAGATCCTTGGTCAACTCCTCAAGCAACCACTCCACTCGGATCTCAACTCCATCAAACTCTGTACTACCAAGCACTCCAATCCTTGGATCCCAAATCAAGATGTGAACTACAGTGCCCTACAAAGTATAGTCATGTAATACCTCAACACTAAGAGTCTCCTGAAGAGCCCCAACCAATGAACCAAGTAAATAGAGTATCCATCCCTCAAGTAATCTCTCATCCAATCCAATCTCTAAGCTACTACCTTCAGTAGTATTTGGATCCCCTGCTAACCATAAGGATGATCGAATAATATACATGATCCTCAACCAAGATGACCCATCCTACCACATAGCATCCTCATCTCGACTTGCTCTCAAATTCCCCCAACAATGGAAGGAACCAATCATGCAAGTCCCTAAAACTCCCATGCGCTCTAGAAGAGAACCAACCTCTGCATTGCATAAATCTGATGGTTCCATACCATATATCTCGGTGCCTACTAAATTGTGATCCTCCGGTTGTAGAATATTGATAGCTATGTC
>JASDQU010738084.1:16984-28065 GCA_032191745.1 Picea mariana | reverse complement strand
ATTACATATTCATCATAAGTAAACACTATGCAATAGAGTATAACCTTACTAATTTTGCACTAGCATTTAAGATCTATTGTGACACATTGTCTAGTGGACTATCCATGATAGTTTACAGACCGCATTCCTAATGACAAGATGTCAAGATACTATAGTTTTTTTTTTTATGTATCTTTGTAGACTAGTGTGATATTTCACATCATGTGTTGTTCATTATCCTTGATACCCAATTTTTTACACAATGTATGGAAGCATTTATGTACTCTTTCACAATCTAGTCCTTATCGTGGTGCAAGGTTGTCCATATCATATACGTGTTTTCATAGTTTCGAACAAGGTAATACTCCTACTTGAGGGAAATGATAAAATCACCCTAAGTTGGTTCTATCTCATTTTCTCTAGAATCGACAAAAAGAAAATTCCACACTATATTACCAATAGTGTTTGACATAGAAATGGGAGCTTAAAAGTGTGATGGTAATCTTTTCACTATTTGAAAAGTTATTAACAAATAAATAACCCTATAACCAACATATCCATCCCTCCAAAGATTTTGTGTCTATTTTTCCTTGACATGGATATCAAAATTAACATGTATCTTAAATATTCTTGCTCCTCCAAACTAGATTGCTCAATAAAGATGCATTTGTCATTGTTAGGAGTCAACAAAGGATCAAGGTGAAATGAGACATCATCACATTCCAATATCACTCTAGGGATTCTTAAAGAAAAAATTATCTCCACCTTCATCATATTTATTGGTGTCTACCATGTGAGGATACTTGGTCTAGCCATGAAGGGTTTTTGAAGAATAAATTAGATCAAGATCCAACTTCCTCTGCCTAACCTCTAAGGGGTATGCATGAAAAAAATGATAGAGGTTGAATGCTCCTCCATGGCAGTATTCTATAAGAGGTGTAGACAATGGTGTTAAGAGGAGCATGCATAAAAACAAGATAAGACACACTAGCTACATCTTCAGGAAATCAAGGTCGTGTAACTCTCTTTATGCTTTCAGATCTATTCTTTCAAATTTAGTATGCTTTGTTGAAAAATCACATCATTTGATGGGTTTACATATGGCATTGTTTTGTTAAAAAAATCAATGTTGAAATATTCATAGAATCTCTAGCTTGAGGTTGATATGTTGTATATGTAGATATCTTATATATATCTGTATATTATAAGATCTATTGTATATCTATTGAGAATGAGACTTGATTGAGAACCGGATCTGCACTTGCTACCACTAGCCAAGTTGCTTCTTAATTATCGTGGCCTTACTTTGCCAAAGTATTGTGACTCTTCAAAAGTTTTCTATGTGACTCAAGGCTCTCGAGTTGCAGGGATACTTACTATAGAGGCAAAGTCTAAGTTAGTGATGAAAATCCATAAAGGGGATGTCAATGTGGTTCCCATGGGAGTGATCAACTAGTGGTTAAATGATAATCCTTCTAAGGTTTTGGAAATATTCTACTTGAACACGGTCTGATCTATACCAACAAAACTATAGATCTACATCAATTTGAGGGCGTAATGGAGGAAGTTGTTGTTTACATGATGAAATTGAATACACAACTACATATTAGTGCCATATACAACACAGATTTAATGTCCTTTTCCTATGTCTCATACTCTTACACTCTTAAACATTGATGAAGAAAAGATATATTGATTGTTCAATGGAAAAAAAAATATGTAACATCCTTTGGATGTCCTTTTAGTTGTTGGAGTATAGAAGGTGGTTCCACAACTCTGCAAACTATTAAAATTCCATCAGATGCACTATAATCCAAAGACGAAGTTTTCTATAAAGAAGGAAGTCCATGCCACCCATCTCAAGGAAGTTGGAAACCCCAAAATCATTTAGTCTTGTAACGTCTTCGCCGTGAGAGGGGACAACCACTTAAACTCCAAGAGTTTAAGCTTAGGGTTGTAGTGCCTCATAATTATAACAAATTTATTAGAGCATGGGGCATGTTCCCCCACCATGATGAGGTTACATTATGTTTTGCAACACATAACTATGTTGAGTTTATGTTGCACATGCAACTTGACTATACTAGCACACCATCTTATTTCTACGGTCATGGTAGGGGATGCAATTAGTACCATCATGGGGCTCACAAAGACACTGCTATGGTACTGCCTCTTGCAATATTGGTGACATCGTTGAGTAGGAGTATTGTTTTTCTCTAGGGGTTAGTTTTCTCATTACTTCTCGAAGTTGAGGTGAGGAATGTGATGGTAGACACCATGCACACTATATTGGGAAGTATTTCAATTGCTTTAGCTGGGGAGAGATTCACTATTTCAGTTTCTTTAGCTGGCGAGAGATCCAAACCAACACCTATTTCTACAAAGCCTAATTTACATTTTTTGGTTGATAGTATACTTGGTTTGTTACCCAACGAGGATTTATTGTAGTATGTTATCAATGCTCAAGATGCATATTTTTAGTTGCACAAGAGATGTAGACTAGCTCGTAGAGGTGAGGTATAGTTTTATTCTATGCCACTCATCTCAAGGAAGTTAGAAACCCCAAATTCATTTAGTCTCGTAACTTCTTGTTTTTATGGTCATGGTAGGGGATGAAATTAGGACCGTCATGGGGCTCACAAAGACATTTCTATGGTACTGCCTCTTGCAATATTGGTGACATTATTGAGTAGGAGTATTATTTTTCCCAAGGGGTTAGTCGACCCATTGCTTCTCAAAGTTGAGGTGAGGGATGTGATGGCAGACACCATGCACACTATATTGGGCAATATTTCAATTGTTTTAGTTGGGGAGAGATCCAATATTTCAATTTATTTAGTCGGGGAGAGATCCAAACCAACATCTATTTCTACAAAGCCTAATTTACATTTTTTGGTTGATAGTTTACTTGGGTGGTTACCCAACAAGGATTTATTGTAGTATGTTATCAGTTCCCAAGATGCATATTTTTAGTTGCAGAAGAGATATAGGCCAACTCGTAGAGGCGAGGTATAGTTTTGTACAATTATGTATGTCTAAATTATCTTTATTAGTTGTCAATTTGTCACATTTGAATTCATGTAGAATCAATGCATTAAGTAATATTCTTTTGATTTTATCACATGCAGGTATTTGCATTACTGTTTGAGCTTTACTCTAGTGAACAACCAATTTCTTTTCCACACATGAGAAGTGCAAATGACCCAGTTAGTATATGGTTTAATTCTAGAAGTTTCAATTGATATAAATTGCACATATGTGCTTACATATATTTACAGTTGGCTATTTCATCCTAACTTTCTTCATGTCTCTCATTCAGATTATATAGGGTAAAGACAACAATGTTGTCAATGGTCCTCCACCTATGACTAAGCATGATCCCATACCTAAGATTGAATCTCTAGATATCCCTACTACAAAAATAGGTACTCACCTTCAATGCCCAATCTATGAGGTATAATTTCTAAATTAGTTCAATCAACTATACAGTATACATCAATTCTTGAAACAATGACTATAATATGCATTTGATAATTTGAGCATTTACATGCAATGCCATCACACAAAGGTCCAGTTACTAAGGGGATATCGATGCCATAGTCATGTGGGCACATGAGTGGGATGCAATTTCAATTAAAAGTTTATATTTTCGGCTGAAATTTTGTTTTGGTTGAAAACCTTCACTTCACATCCCCATGATAACATATGTTGCAAATTCATTATTAGTCTTCATGGGTTCATGCATATTTTGTGTTTGCAAGGAAACCCCTAGGCACTTCCTTGCATTTCGTAGATGGCACCCATTTTAAAACCATTGAATTTGATTAAGATAATTAACCTATCATGGACATAAGATCAGGAATGTAGTTCAAAGGCAACTAACTTCTAAAAAAAAATGCTCATATGTTTGGTGGATAGAAGTCACTAATGCTCATATATTTTGTTGATAGTAAAATGTTGAATGTTATTAAAACTTCATTTGAATCATCTGATCAAAGATGGAGAGTCCACTCGCTATTATTTGATCATATAAATATAACAACATTACAACAATATAAGTATGTTCACATGCAAGTGAATATTATTAACATCCCAGATGGGGTGTCGTCGAGAGCGATTATGAATGTTTCCACGTGACCAGAGGTGACACTGGATAGTCATGTGCTGTAATGAACATGGTGTTTGGGGGAATTGTAGGGTGGGTACATAAGGTTTTATGGCTCTCTCATATTGTCCGAACGACAGTTACTGGTTTGATGGTTTTTGTATGATGGAAAGAAGGGTTATCATGATGTAATTTGGGCTCTACAATATTATATCCAATGTTAAGGGTCTGCAAATAGGCATGGTGGTTGAAGCAGGGGTACTAGCTAGTTGATGGTCGATCAAGTTCAAGCATGGCATTGGGAAGCGCCAGCAGAGTGAAAAAATCCTAAGGTTATCTATGGGGAGTTGTGGTAGCTATCATTTTGCGCTCCTTCCTCTCCCAATGCTCTATTATCTTATGGTCGGTTTGTTGTTTATCTTGGCCCATTTCAGTGAAAAAATTGGTGAAAGCCTAAGAAAGTGAGACTCTCTGGTGGTAAGACCTATGGTTGTGTGGGTGGTTTACTTCTGTCTCGCTCTCAAAGGTATTGGGTTCATCCTAGTGCAAGGTTAGAATGATTTCTAGAAGGATAGGCTTGCCCTGTTCTTGGAAATTCTCTGCCCTCTTTCATTCTCAGGTGCTCTCCTCTCTCAGACCCTTGCCTTGTTATGTTTCTCGCTTCCTAGGTCTGCCTAGTGTATCCTTCTAGCTTGATGCACTCACTTTGTAACCATGATATATGAAGCCAAAGGCGATGTCCCCTCCAACAATAAGAGGGGTGCCAGTAGAAGCACCCCCCAAGCGGCCCTTCCTACTTAAATATCCCAATGCCTTATCCATGCTTAACTAGATACTATGAAGGGAACATCTAAATTTCATTGGGATGCTACTCAGCATTCTCAGGTGCCCTATTCTTGGAAATTCTCTCCCCTCTTTCATTCTCAGTTGATCTCCTCTCTCAGACCCTTGCCTTGTTATGTTCCCCGCTTTCCGAGTCTACTTGGTGTATCCTTCTTGCTCGGTGCACTCACCTTGTAATCATGAGTTCTAATGCCAAAGGTGATGTTCCCTCCAACAATAAGAGGGGTGCTAGTAGAAGCACCCTCCAAGTGGCCCTACCTACTTAAACATCCCAATGCCTTATCCATGCTCAACTAGATACCATGAAGGAAACATCTAACTTTCAATGCGAAATTTTGAAGGAGACTAAACATGAGATGGATAGAATGGAGGACGTTCCCTGGAAGAAGAGGCAACACGTTACCAGATAAGAGCTAGAAGTAGAATTCAAGCAATGGGTTCCTGAATCGAGTATGTCGAGGACTCATGACACAAAGATCTTTCGACTGATAGAATCATACTGGATGATCAAAGCATTCATTCTCCAGGTAGTCAAAGAAAATGCCATCCAACAAGAAGCAGTGTTGCATAAATTAAACATCATGAATCATAAATTTGACGCTCTTTGTCAAGACGTTTTCAATATAGATATCACGGTTAATAACCAAGTGGACTCGCCAGGTCACTTCATGGGTACCAATGACCACTTCCCATCAAAAGAAGGCACCCCAACAAATCCCATCTACTTGGATGCGGATCGGGAGGACCAAAACCCCAAGTTCTTCTATCAGAAATAGGAAGATAGTCAGCGGGTTTAATCTACTTTTCTTATCTAGTGTTGTAAATATGAGGAACGACAGTCACCTCTTCAATCATCATTTTTGTGCTTATCTTTTTATTATTCTTAAGACATACAATTACTAATGTTAATTTTTTGTTTTTTTTAAATACTGTAAGGACTGTGTTTTGAGAATAATACTATGCCAATCAACCATTGGTCTTGATTTCCTAGATGGCACGCCGCAATCAATGTTTCTTGTAATATTTTTTTGTGCATCACTAACTTAAAAAAAAATTACTATTAACAAGTACGGTTCTTTAGAAAATATAAATTAACTTATTTCTTCGAAAAGCCATAGAAATAAAAATATTAGTAATGTTATGTCTTCTCTTCGTACAAACCATGGTTCAAATCGATAGGGATCCATTAGGGTTTGTGCACAATGTATAGTCTACGCACATACATTTATTTGGACAAATTTGGGAGCGCAATGTATAGTTTAAGCACATACAATAACGACAAATTTGGGCATTTGTTTCTTAAGAAAATTCCTATCCCTAGGGAAACTTTGAAAGTTCTCGTTACGATAGATAAGTCCTGATTGAAAAATTCTTTCCCCTACTCCATGTTGTTGTATGAGCGAAAAATGTGATTTTGCAGCTCTTTATCATTACAGCTTACTTTTTGTTTCTTGTATGACATATTTACTTGTGTTTTAGTTATAAAATATTTATCAAAATGTTAATCATTTTTGGTGATGAGTTCATAATCTTAATTAATGATAATTATTTAGAGAGGGGTATACTTATTAAAAAAAATTAAATTAATAGATTTTTTAATTAAAAATGTGTAATGTGTGAATGAAATTTAATGATAGAAAAATATTTTTAATTGTGTTTACAAATTAAAAATTAGTATGAACAAAGATAACCTTTACTCATGTCATTCTACATCGGTTAACTTGATAACACAGATTATTTTTACAAATTAAAAGTTAGGATTAACAAAGATAATCTTGGCTCATGTCATTACGTCGAAAGACGTACATCTATTGACAATGAGCACAATGAATCACCTTTTAATCTAAAATTCTAATCTGATAGTTAACAATTGAAGATGCTCGCATATTCTTAGTCGTCCTACCAAATCAATGATTGTGATTTCCTCTTCATAACTTCCTTGTATTTTTTAATGCATCAATTAACCTGTTTACCTTTTAACATTTACCTAATCATATTAAGAAATTACTGTAGCACATTAAACTTTGGATTTAGCATGCTTGCTGTGCTGGCTGTAAACACTCATTTTCTAATTATACGTTTCATTTTCTGACTGTACGTTTCATTTTCTGTCAAACCACGATTTTGAGTGGCTGTGCTATTTCTACATCAACATGTTTCTCACCTATAAGCTATAACAGAAAGAGAATAAAATGAATAACTGAAATATGTTTGACTGTTTTACTTTTTCACCTTAATCCAGTCCATGAATCAATCAGATTACACAAAATTAACCATTTCTGATTCGAAGATTTAGAACGTTTACACTACAGCCTTTTATTAAAAGGAATGACAGTACAGCCCATCCCTGGGTGGTAATTATTGAAGATAAAAGGAAGAAGACGGTGGTAAGTACCCAATCCAACATACGAAGCAAACAAAATATCCCCAAAGCCTCTTTCTATCCTACTTCTTATTGATAATGACCTGTAATTGTGGACAATTACTAGATGGATTGGGTTTTATTAGTTCATTCGGCGGCAATTCTTTCGGATCTCTCCCCTGGATCCGATGAGCGGCTTAATGTTTCCCATTCTCACCATCGACTCAGCAAAGTGTTGGAAAAACTTCTCCTCGTCGCGAGCAAATGCAGTAACTAAGGCCGTGGTGGTGCTGGATATCGGATCAGCATGGCCGTTTTGGTTGCCATAGAGCTCTTGGTCGGAGATCAAAAGTCCCCTAGAGCTCTCCAAGTTGGTGAAATAGTGGTTGTCAAATTTAGTGGGGCTGACAACGTCCAATGGAGATAATATGTTATCTCCCCCGGATTTGGGGCATCTCGATCTTAATTCAGCGGAATAACTCTTCTCCAGATTAGTATTAGTAGTCGTGTAGAGCCTTTGTCTGAAGCTTGTGCATCGAGACTGGCCGATGGTATGGCCGCCTGCATTGCAGTATTTTAGAAACAACAATTGAAGGCAATGGGCATTATGAATTGATAAAAGTAGTAATAGTACCTGAAAGTACGACCAAGTCCAGGACGTTAAGGCCGTGACGTTTAAACTTTGTGAGGAGAGTTTGAAGAGTGGAGTTGGGCGCGGGGATATCATGGTTCGCCCCGCTGAAGCTCGCGCTTCTCGAATCCCTTCTTCCCAGTATTACATTCCAATACAATCCTCCAGTCTKCCAGTRCAGACAGTATAATCAATTATATATATAYATACAGAGATTCATTGAWTGTATTACTAGTGTAGAGCTTCGATGTAAAAATTACCAGGRCCACAGAATCTCTGGCTGCAATGGCAAGGATGTCAGCGCAAGACACAACSCCCGGGCACGCGCTCTCTAGTTGGCTTTTGATTTCGTCGACCACGTCAAATCCTCTAACTGAATTGTTATTGGGGACTGCTGTCTTYTCTCCTYTGAAGCTCGGGGTATCGTCCAGCAGCAACGACCCGTCGCAGCCCTGCAATGAGTAGTGATTAATATTCATTCATGSTCCTTCTGAWGAAGTAGAGGSCATAACATGTATAAATAATACCTGAACGAAACAGTCATGGAAATGGAGACGGAGTAAGGAAGCTGCCATCCGAGCCTCTCTTTCAACGGCCTTCTCTACCACGGACTTGACAATGGAAAGAGCATTAGGGCAAGAATGGGCATAGAAATCTGCCCTTAAACCRACATTACCTGCATTGATGCKACAGGCAGCATTCCCTGTCATCACCAATAGAACAAGYAGCTGAGATAATGCAGTTACATTCCTAATGCTTATAGGAGTATTACTCCTTATATACTCCATTGTATTTTCAGATAAGACAAGACCAAGAAGCAGATGATGAACACTGAGTGTGTAGTGTCTGTATAACAAGTAAACGGTGGAATGTCTATGACCTGACCTTACTTAATCTTGCTTTGCCCATCATCTTCTTATATACACACGGACAACCTGTCTTCTTATCCAAACTTGTCGCAGTTGTAACACTGCGCACTCGGAGCAAAACAGCTCAGCGTATAATTATTTTAGCGGTGATTCCCAAAAACGCCAGCAGCTACGCTAGTTTTGTTTTCACTCGATTTAACAATGTATTCCTACAGCTGACAGCAGCGTAGTAGCTGCAACTACTCCATCTCCCATTTCCAGTTTCGCTCATCTCTAGCCGGGCCATGTGCAATCATCTTTTTGAAACCATTCAATCTTATCATGTGCATTTCTTTATTTTGCACATGTTCTTTCTCTTTGAAGCTTTCTCGATCATCTATTTATGATCGATGATTAACAAATGGTTTATCGTTTCGCTGTGAGGTTTCTCGATCATCTATTTATGATCGAGGATTAACAAATGGTTAGTTAATTCAACGACAATTCTTTCATATCTCTCCCTTAAATCCAATGAGAGGCTTAATGTTTCCCGTTCTCACTATCAACTCACCGAAGTGTTGGAATAATTTCTCCTCTTAGCCAACAAATGTAGTAACTAAGGTTGTGGTGCTCATGAATATTTGATGAGCATAGCCATTTTGCCTCGCCATAGAGCTCTAGGTTGGAGGTCAAAAGTCCCGTAGAGCTCTCCAAGTTGGTGAAATAGTGGTTGTCAAATTTAGTGAGGTTGAAACCATTCAATGGGGACAATATGGCCTCGCCATAGAGCTCTAGGTTGGAGGTCAAAAGTCCCGTAGAGCTCTCCAAGTTGGTGAAATAGTGGTTGTCAAATTTAGTGAGGTTGAAACCATTCAATGGGGACAATATGTTATATCTGGGGCATCTTGATCTCAATTCAATGGAATAATAACTCTTCACTGTACCTAAAAGTGTGACCAAGTCTAGGATGTTGAGGCCACGACCTCTAAGCTTTGGGAAGAGAGTTTGAATAGTGGAGTTGGGTGCAATCTCATTCTTTGAGAGTCCCTTTTTCTATCATTACATTCCACTCCATTCCTCTAGTTTACTAGTACAAGTTCATCATGATTAATTATATATATATATACAAAGTGATTGAATATATCATCAGTGTAGAACATGAATATAATAATTACAAATACTATAGAATATATAGCTGCAATGGCAAGGATGTCAATGAAAGACACAACCCAGGCTTGCACTATCTCTAGTGAACCCTTGATTTTGTCCACCATGTCAAATTCTCTAACCAAGTTGTTATTGGGAATCATTGTCTTCTCTCCTTTGAAGATCAAGATATCATCTAACAATAACAACCTGTCACAACCTTGCAATCATAAGTATATATGTATCCATTAATATTCATTCATTCTCATTTTGATGAAGTAGAGGCCTTAATATATCTATCGATAATACCTAAACAAAATAGCCATGGAAATGGAGATGGAGTAAGGAAGCTTCCATCTAAGGTTATCTTTCAATGACCTTCTCTACCATGAACTTGACAATGGAAAGAGCAGATGAGTAGGAATATTCCTCCCTATATACACAGAGTTGTTATTATAATACAACACACTTGGTGCAACTCAACAAATAATTATTTTAACAGTTATTCTCACAAAAACCAATAGCTCCATTATTTCTATTTTCTCTACATTTAAGAACCTGTTCCTACACCTAACAACAACATATTAGCTACAACCACTCCTCCCATATCCAATTTAGATCAAGTTTTGATAGACCATGTACAATCATCTTTTTGAAACCATTCAATCTTATCCTACCCATTTCTTTATTTCATATGTTCTCTCTTTGAATCTTTCTATTTATTATTTCCTTCAAAAATAATTCAATTCCCTTTAACATCCACCTTCTCAAAATAACGTTGATCATTCTATTTATATATGTCAGGCATGCATATGATCTCGACCACTGCTTTTTTTATTGTGCAATCAAAGTTTAACTCTACGATGACCTATTTCTTTAGATATGTCTAACAAAGCCATAAAGTATGGACAAATATTTTTTACATTAAAAAAAGAATATCCAAGTATAAAATAAAGGAAGGTGATAGGTTATGTTCAAAAGTATTCTCACCCATTCTCTAGGTGATGGTGTAAGTCACATAGCAAAGTAGTTTAAGTTTCACGTTACAGCCTATTAGTCAATCCTTTTACAAGTGCAACAACATTTTATCTATGACATTGTACTGGTGTGAAACCTAATGCTGATCATGGTGCTACTTATACTTGGTGTTTTTTTTATATAAAATAT
>JASDQU010738083.1:223280-238355 GCA_032191745.1 Picea mariana | reverse complement strand
TAATAATCGCTTTTTAGCCTCGGAAGAAGGGAAATATGGGTTTACACTATGCTCTGGACCCAAAAACGACTGTAAACATGGCATCTAAGAACATCTGATGCCATATTTTTACACTTATTGACTCAGAATTAATAAATTCCAATTTTGCGGGAATTTAATTAATTCGCTAAAACTTAAAAAAAAACCTACCAGACTTAGCCGTAATTTCCAAGTAACCTTGCCACTATGTTCTAGTATGAGCTTATATACATTCTGACACTAGACATTGGATTTTCCATGCCAAGACCTGCTTGTCAACACATATTTCGGCTTTGGAGCATGTCTTTTTCGAGTGAAAAAACTCAGAAATTATTTAATCCTCTCACTAAGGTAAGAAGAAAAGATAATTAACAAGTAAAAAAAAACACTCCGGAGTATGTGCCCACTCTCAGATCAAGGGTGGCCAATAGCCTTTTACATTCTCTCATACTTAGAACACTTATTACAATAACGAAAATACGGAAAAAGGGGCCTTTTCAGGGCCTTCTGAATCATTGAATTCTGCATGTATGAGCACTGCTTGCTCATTCTTTGGCGGCTCTTCAGGCAATCCAGCTTGTGCAACCTGGTGGATAACAGGTTGGAGACTACATCAGATGGATGTGAAGACAACCTTTCTCAATGGAGAGATTGAGGAAGAAGTGTACATCTAGCAGCTAGATGGTTTCGTGATACATGAGAAGGAGTCTCGTGTGTGCAGGTTGAAGAAGGCCCTGTATGGACTCAAGCAGGCACCTCGAGCTTGGTATGCGAGGATTGATGGACACCTGATGAGTTTGGGCTTCAACAAAAGTGTTGTTGATCCCAACCCGTACTACAAGACTGTTAATGGTGAGTCCCTGATTTTGGTCCTCTACATTGATGATTTATTCCTCACTGGTACAAAGAGCCTTGTTGTTGAATGCAAGTATGTGTTAGCCTCCGAGTTTGAGATGAAGGACCTTGGTATGATGCACTACTTCTTGGGACTAGAGGTGTGGCAGAGAACTGATGAAATCTTCTTGAGTCAGGGGAAGTACATAGTTGAGATATTGAAGAAGTTTGGGATGTTGAACTGTAAGCCCATGGCTACACCAATGGGGACGAATCTGAAGAAACTAAGTGTGTCTTCTTTCGATTCCGACGAGATTGATCCGACCTTGTACAGACAAGTTACAACTGATTGGATCATTGATGTATCTGGTTAACACCAGACCATATATTTGCTATGTAGTGAGTGCACTTAGCCAGTTTATGAGTCAGTCGAGACAAATACATTGGATTTCTATGAAGCATGTGTTGAGATACCTGCGAGGCACAATTGGACATGGTTTGAGATATAATTCTAGTATTGACATGAGATTGCAGGGATATACTAACACTGATTGGGTAGGGAGCACAATGAACAGGAAGAGCACCTTCGGGTGTTGCTTCACTTTGGGATTTGCCATGGTTTCTTGGTGTAGCAGGAAACAATCTTATGTGGTTTTGAGCACCGTAGAAGCAGAGTACATTGCATTGAGTGTGGCAGTCCGCAAAGCAGTGTGGCTTTGCAAGCTCCTTGCAGATTTATTTGGACATGTGCTGGATTCCATTGTTATTCATTGTGATAACCAGAGCTGTGTGAAGCTCTCAGAGAATCTAGTGTTTCCTGACAAATCGAAACACATTGAGATCAAGTACCATTACATCCGAGACATGGTGTAGAGGAAGGCAGTACTGGTGCAGTACCTTCCTACATATGAGCAGGTTATTGATGTTCTTACCAAACCCCTTACTAGGACGAAGTTCGAGTACTTATGTGACAGACTTGGTGTTGTATAGAATGCCTCCCTCGCTAAGAGGGAGTGTTGATGTTTGCAACTTCCTGAGACATTCTCCAGATCGTGCTCCTCTATGACTAAGTTGAGTTGATCTCTGAGGACACTTATCCGAGAAGGATAAGTGGGTTTGGGCTTATAGCCCAACGTCCCTTTTGAGAGCACATGAGGACACGTCCCTTGTGGAGAACACATGAGGACACGTCAAGGGAGTTGACCTTGACATCACACACTATGGGGAGTTGACCCTAGTGTTTCTAGAGGGAGTAGCCTCAAGAAGTCCACATGGGAGTGCCATGTGTGATAGACCTTTTGCTACTACGGTGGTTGTGTACCACTGGCGGAGACTGTGTGTCTCTGAATAGTAGCTATGTACTACTACGGTGGTTGTGTACCACTGGCGGAGTCTTTGTGTCTCTAAATAGTAGCTATGTACTACTACGGTGGTTGTGTACCACTAGCAGAGACTGGACAATAGCTGTGTGCTACTACAGTGGTTGTGTACCACTGGTAGTGACTGTGTCTCTCGATAGTAGCTGTGTGCTACTACAGTGGTTGTGTACCACTAGCAGTGACTGTGTGTCACTAGACAGTTGCTGTGTGCTACTAGTAGTGGTTGTATACCACTGGACAGTAGTTGTGTACTACTATGGATCAACACAGTTGTGTTCTATGGATGGCATTGTAGTAGCTGTATGCTACTAGCTGATTGTCATGGACACTACCAGAGCACTTGGAGCAGCTGTGTGCTGCTTGATCGCAGAGACTATGACGGATGATTCGAGTTACCGATGACATGGTAATAGTTGTGTGCTACTAGTTGATTACAGAGTAGTCAGTGGACTACTAGATGAAGACATCATGGAAAGATACCTCCTTAGCTAAGAGGGAGTGTTGATGTTTCAACATCGGGCAGATATTCTCCTAGGATTGGTCATGGTGGTTTGACCAGTGGTGAATGGCCCAAGTGTAGTCTTCAAAGAACAAAAGACTCGATGTGCTAGTGTTCCTCTAGTGTGTGGAAACATCGGGCAGACTTTCACCCACAGGGGTGTACCTGTAGTGAATGTCTCGGGTAAGGATCGAACGTACCTTCTCTTAGATTGGGCTGTAGACCAAGGGAGATAGGATACATTTATCACAAAGGTGTACTTGTGGTAAATGGGCCCAGGCGTAGTCCTTCCTTGATCATGACAAGGAATAATATGGACTCGAGGTGCTTTCCACATGTCAGTTAGTATCAGGATGACATTCACTCACAAGGGTGTACCTATGGTGAATGACCCTGATATCATGACAAGGAATGATAAAGACTCAAGATGCTAGATGCTATCACATGTGGATCCAGAGTGAGCTTGATCTTAGAGAGAGTCAATTGGCTCAGAGGGAGAGCCACAGAAGGAGTTTCCCCTCGATTCAGGTGGGAGAGAGACATCTCCCAAGACTGACAAACAAGTGTCATGAGTCTAGGGTGAAGTTTGTATACTTCAGAGACAAGCTTTGGCATGTTGAAGAATGTCTCCCTCGTTGAGAGGGAGTGTTGATGTTTGGACAACATCAGGAAGACGTTCTTCTAGATATATATATATATATATATATATATATATATATATAATATCATATAATAAATGACATGATATTTATAATACAAGGTATAAATATATATAATAAATAAGTAGTTATTTATTATCCAAGGGACGCATCCTTTCATGGATGGTCACCATATGTTCTCTATATATGGAACACTCATCATTGTAATAATACATCGATCATATATCATCTCATATTATCTCATATAGAAAAATCAACAGAATATCGATTTGAAACTCTATATCTTATGATTCAATACTAATCAATTTGATAAAATTCAATTAATTAAATTTACTAGATTTGACGAATGTATCTCATACAAAGTATATGATGTGCTTAGGGGCATAACATGCCCTTGTTCCTTCGAAATGCTTCACCTTTGAAGCATAGGGTGAGGCCAAATATTATGATCTTGTTAGAGATGCATTCAAATGTTGCCTTGCTCGATCATCAATCCATCCATATGTTATCCTTATTGGTGTCAATCTTTGATAATGTCTTGTCACATGACAAAAGTTATGCCACTCATTTTCTAAAAAATGCGAATGTTGATGTGGCATGTTGTTGTAGTTTCTGACCCTCAAGGTAATGTAGATGTCAATTTTCTCTAGGCTGGTTCTGTTTGACCCTCATGGTAGTGTGGGCGTCTATGTTGCTAGGGAATTTGTTCTTGCATCTTCCCATCTTGGGGGATGCGTCCATTGTCCTGGCCACCTTCGACTAAATTTCAGGTATGCCCCCCCCGAAACAATCCCGTATTATGATTTGTGTAGTGTATGCTAGAATCATGGGGGTAATCTTCACATGTGGCCATCACACACTCGTATGTATCATTAATGTATTTATAATCATGGCTAAGGCCATATTTTCATCATTTGTTATCATTTATTGTAATACTAGGGAGTGGTTAAGGCCGACCTAGTCAAACTTGTACACATAGGCTTATTAACCCCTCTTTGGGTAGTGCTCCACTTGAGTTGTGTGTAAATACACCACAACACTCTTTTGTAATATATCATTTTTTCATCTTCTTGGTCTCTCTTAATAAAGTGATATTTGCCTAAGGGCACCTAACTCTTGCTCTCTCTTCTTTTGACTATCTTTTCTTGTAGCATTCTCGTTCTTGGCATTCTTCCCCTTTCCYTTTGGYGCACTAGGGTTTTCTGTGTCTGGTGCACTAATGTTTTCTCTCTGGCRCACTTGTGATTGAGTCACTGTAGAATTTGGTTTTGTTTTAACTTTTGGTTCCATTTGATTCCTACTTTCACTTGTGAATCTTAACAATCTTATCCCGTGCTTAGTATTCTCATTTTTAAGGTTTGATCTATGTCCTACATACACCCAGTGCTCTGATTTAAGGTTTGAATTGTATCTTCCATACCTTGTGATCTATTATATACATTTGTCTAGGAAATTATCCTGGAGCTTGACTGACCCATTTCATGCCCAACTCGCTGATATAGAGGTTTAGTCTATATATTTTATGTCCAGTAGCTGTACAAAAGTTAGATTTGTGTTTTGTATTGTTTGGAAAGTTCTTACAGAGACCCAATCTGTCTGTCTAGTGCCAAAATATACACTGTATACCTACTAACTTTCGTTTAATAAAAACATTTTATACTGTATACCTACTAACTTTTCTCAAGCTTCGTATTTCCCACAATTGTGTTACCCTTTCCCCAATTTTTGGTAGAGCCATGTTAATTGTAGAGTGTTATTGGTCAATGGTTTAAAGTTTGGTTTTACAACCCAGATTACAATGTTTCACTGTTTTAAGGTTGTATTGTTTTACATAAATTTGGGAAGTTTTATTTTTTTAAATAATTTAAAAATATATTCATACATATATAGCTGTTCACCTCCCTTTACCCCGATGCACCCTAATTTTAAAAATGGCATCCTTGTCCCTGCACCCATCCCCACACCACCTTGGCTACTTTAGGTGGATGTCAATATGGGTGCACTTTTGTAGCTTTCACCTCTTGATTTTATCTTGTGCTTCAACTTTTCTTCAACATGCTCTTGCTTTGGCTCTTACTTGGGTTCTTATGTGTGTGTGGGATTTTTCCTTTCCTCACATACAATTGTATCTTAATCTCGAGTGAAAGATCCTCCTTTGTAATTCCCTGCAAGGTTAACTAATTCTCAGCAAGGTTAACTTTCATTTCCTGTACCACAACTTCATGAATTTCCTTTGAAAATCAAAGTTAAATATCCCCAATATTTTCAACCATGTAGATCTAAGGACAATGTCTAACCCATCCATCGGTATATAATGGAAATTAGAATGCAAAACATGTTTGTCCATGATGAATTTTAAATCTACAAATATTGGAGCTTTCTCTTCATAATAAATATACCTATGCTTTCTTGATGTTCTTTGCTTGAACATGTAGTTGATGTGCCAAATCAACATTGCTGAAGTTATATATGCTACTTGGAATTATAGATGCAATAATTGTCTCATTTTGGTTTTCCTTGTACCTTCAAGAGTGAAGATTCATTGGTTAGAGTTATGTAATTTTTACCTCTCTCAGCGTCTTGGTTATCTTCATAGGCATCTGATTCCCAATTTAGGCTTTTGCTATGTCCGTCCTTTGACATTTGTTTCTTTCCTTAGTCTATTTGAGAGGACTTTTTCAAATTCTTTCCAAGTGAACTTTGATCTTGTTTTTTCATCAAGATTATATCACCAATAAAAATATTCACCACCCAAATATAGACATCGTAAATATATCATTGCAACTTTCCTTAACCCTTTGTTGTGTGCCTAACCACCTTTTGGATTTTAGACTCTATGTACTTGATTTTTTAGGTATGCTTATGATTTTGTGACAATGTTCTAGTACTATGCCTTTCTAGTATCATATTCATATTTGTAAAAGGGCACTTTTATGTAATAGGGGCCATCTCATTCTTATTAGAGACTAGAGCTTTTAAGTTAGGGTTTTTGCCTTTCTTTAGTATAAATAGGGGTTCCCCACTCTCATTTGCAACTCTCATAATTTTATCAATACAATCAACCAGTTTTATGGTGCTTGTTGGAGAAGTCATTTTCCATTACTTGGATTTGTAAGTGGATTCCACCCTTGGATGTGTAGGTTCCCCCACTATTTTCTTTTCTTTTGGATCTTTATTTTTGTTACCTTTAGTTTTTGTTTCCATTATTTTAGTATTTGTAGTAGTTTCATTTTGGACATAGGAACACTACAAGTTAGTATTAGAACTTCAACCGATTTCACTTTTGTTGTGTGGTTAAAAATTTTTGAAGGGCAAATCCTAATATGTGACTAAAACAAAGCTAGATGAAAGATTTAGGAAGTTTGCAAAATAATTGAGGTAGTGGATGTAGCTAAACCCTAGGCAATATGACTATGGACACCTCAATTTTCAACTTTAAAATCTCAAAAGGGGAAGAAGAGTATGTAAATCCTTTGGGAACGAGAGGTAACACCCTTTTGAACTTGTTGGTTGCACGAAACTCTCATAGACCCACTTTCAATCTTCATATGGAAATCTAACAAGATGACTTTGGAGGTGAAGGGGAGGTGCATACATGGTTAAGCAAGATAACGTTAGCATTCAAGGTGCAATGCATTGACAACCATGAGGATAAGTTAAATGCGACCTTAAGAGTAATTGGATGGGGCAACCCATACTTATGGTGAATGGTGGATCACTTAAAACCTTAGAGGGGACTTTTGTGATTTTATAGTTGTATTAACTCAAAAAGTAGACCATAACTGGGATGAGCCTTTTAATGTTCAACTCATGCACTTGTTCCAGAAGGACATGATAGTTGAAGAACACATTAGGATGTTCCAAGTCTTGCAGTCAAAAACCAAATTCTTTGCATATTTGGTGTGGAAGATCTACATCTCAAATTTGAGGACAAAAAATTAGAGAAAGGTATGGATGTTTGACTTGATTCTTTGGAAAAAGCCATTACTATGGCCAGAAGGGTACAAAGTCACGTTGAAGTAATAAACAAAAAGGTACTTAGCTGTAGTAAAAAGGGTTATGCATATAATAGGAGGGCCAAGGAAGAGGGAAACTCTGAAATATCTCAACTCAAATCCTAGTTGGTAGCCTACCCAAAATCCCAATC
The DNA here is from genome assembly GCA_032191745.1 of Picea mariana. Lineage (NCBI taxonomy): Eukaryota > Viridiplantae > Streptophyta > Pinopsida > Pinales > Pinaceae > Picea > Picea mariana. The sequence continues at coordinate 230,819 of JASDQU010738083.1, read as the reverse complement.
CCTCAACCTTAAACCTCTGTTGTCCTCAACCTTAAACCTCTATTGTAAGTGCTCTCATCCCTGGTTTAAGGAACATGTTTGTAACCCTCAAAAACCTTTTATGGCTGAATATCTATGCCACTTAGACTTTGAATCTGAACTTGAGGAGGATACTCTTCTTGTACAATCGGATAATGATTCTGGGCAACAAGATCAACCCCCTCCACCATTAGAAATAGGTAAACTCTTGATCATCCTTGTTGCAATGATTGTGTTGGGAAGTCTTGATACCTTCAAATTTGATGACTACATTAAATAACAAAGGCTTCTCATTTTGGTTGATATTGCCACTACTTTGAACATTCTTGATAAGGAACATATTAGGTGATTGGGTTCCCATCTTGAAGCATATGAGCGCTTCCCCATCAACATCCCCCAAGCCATATGCATATACAATGTGAAGGTGTGGTACACAAGGTGGAACTTACAATGGAAGACTACACCCCCAAGGATGACTTATATGTCACAAACATTGGAGGAGTAGATGTTGTTTTGGGTATTCAAGGGTTTCTTTTCTTGGGAACCTTCTCCACTAACCACTGGGAGAGATTCCTCTCCTTTTACCAAGATGGTTACAAATACAATATCAAAGGCCTACCACCTAAAAGTGTCCAAATTGTTGAGTCCAAACACATTTCCAAACTGTTGAAGAAGGGAAGTTTTGGCTTCATGATTTGCTTGTACTATATGGAGGTAGATCATTCTTCTTAACAAACTCAAAATCCATGCGCCTCTTCCTAAAATATATGATGTTTTTTGAGGAGGTTCTTGCAAAATTTCCACCTCATAGGGATATGGAACATGTTATAGAGACCAACCCCACTAAAGATATGGATCATGTTCTCACCTCCTTAGTATTGATTACATAACACTTGACTGAATAACTATAAAAAACAAGTTCCCCATGCCTTGCATTGATGATTTAATGGATGAGCTATGTGGTGCAATTTTTTTTCTAAGATTTATCTCTATTTTGGCTACTACCTAATACCATATAGTAGATACCTATATGACTCTAAGACCAGGAGAAGACTGTATTCAAGACTCAATAGGGCCACTACCAATTTTTGGTGGCGTTGTTTGGCTTCCACAATGCTCTTGCTACTTTTCAAGCCTTAATGAGCAAAGTGTTTGGTAAGTATCTCCACAAGTTTGTCTTAGTCTTCTTTGATGATATCCTCATATATAGTAGAACATTTGAAAATCGTTTGGAGCATTTGGATGGTGTATTAGCTAATTTGGAGGAAGTGACTAGGGACTCTAAAGATTTTTCATTGCAACACCCACATTCGCAGAGGTTGTAAGGTACTCCCCTCTCGGGTAGCCATGGACCAAAAAAGCCCCCTTTCTCTTTTCACACTTTGGATAGTACAATTGGTTGAGATAGTACATTTTGGAATAAAATGTTTTGGGTTGACTTAATCTGAAATCATGAAGTGTGGCCGTATTTGCTTTGCACACACTCGAAAGTCACCCTAGAGGCCAAAAGGTGGGCGCTACTATCAACTTTAGGCAATCTGATACTTCCTTCAGATCTAAAGGCATGTTTTTGCATCTTTCGAGTGGTTATACCACATACTTTGGAATATTGGGTGACAATGCATCTTTTCAAATATTCCAATAATTTTTATAAAACTAGCCTTTATTGTTTGTTTTTTAAAATTTGAGGGGAAAGCCTTTTTAGGGGGGAGAGCATGTTGTGTAGCTAACCAAAACTTTTTTATTGGATATTAGTCTCTACATACATGAGCTATTTTGTATGTATGGTCATGATTTTGTGATAATGTTCTAGTTCTAGGCCTTTATACTACTATCATATGCTAATATTTGTAAAAGGCCACTTTTATGTAATAATGACCTCATCACTTTTATTAGAGACTCGATCTTTAAGTTAGGGGTTTTCCATTTTTAGTATAAATAAGGGCGCCCCCCTCTCATTTGTAACTCTTATCATTTTATCAATACAATCAACCAATTTATTGGTTCTTATTGGAGAAGTCTTCCTTTGTTACTCAGATTAGTAGGTTTTTTCCACCCTTGGGTGCGTAGGTGCCTTTTTTGTGTCCATTACATCAATAGTTGCAATGGTAGTTCCATTTTGGATATAGGAACACTACATCGTTCGCTAGGATCAATCCCACTTTAATCTCCACGAAAATGTGGTATTGCCATCTATTCTTGCAAAATAGATACTTGAAATCGAGTTATAAATTAAATTGACCTAACTTATTCTCTTTGAGTCTCATTGACCTACTATTGAAGTCATTTGTTGGACATCAATAAAATTATCTCATCTCTATTAAACATACAAAGCTAAAGTTGTAGGTGGGTGGAGATTCCTCATTCAATATTCTTCCAATTGTTTTTTGCAATGTGTGAATAGGAGGCTTGGTGATAGGGATGCAAGGGGGTGACCTTTTGTCTTCTCTAGTCAGAGGTTGTTGGCTCTGAGATGTTATCCTCCACAGAATACAAGAAGGTGACCCTTTGTATTTCTTGGTAGTGACTCTTTGTCTTATGTAGTCCAAGGTCGTTAGCTCTAATATATTGTTTTCCCTAGAATATGAGAAGTGACCCCTCATATTCGTTGAGGTGACCCTTGCATTGGCTTTGATACCACTTATTATGCACGCAGTATAACTCAAACAACAAGATCCACCACTTGTTATGTACCTAGCATAGCTTGAACAACAAGATCCACCACTTGTTATGTACCTAGCATAGCTTGAACAACAAGATCCTTTTCACCAATGATAATATTCAAATAATATCAGAAATAAAGCTAACAATATTAGAAGTAATAGAATGTAAGAAGCACAAATGGTGCTTTTAYGAATAACTTAGATATATTTGCAAACATATTTAAATGATTGATAGTTAGATGATGGTTTACAATGATCGTTGTCACAATAAATATACACATTGACAAGTCATTAGGTGAAATGGTTTGACCCTGGATGCTTTAATATTATTATTATTATTATTACTATTGGTATTTTATATACATTATACTTTATTATATGACTTTATATTCATTACATTGCCTTTCCCTTCAAAATGCTTCGTCCTCTAAGCATTGTTGTTTGTTCATCTTCGCCATTGTGCTATAGTGTAGTCCYTGCCTTCGATAGCTTTCTTTATGGCATGAATTGGTATATGTATAGAATACATGAGCAAGCATGTCCCATTTTTTTCTATCTTTAGATCTCCCTTTATATATCTCATTGCCACCATTATGGAAGCCAAGTATYAATGTGTCAAGTGCTTAACACAGAGGATATATGAGCTGTAACGAATATTCATTGCTTCTACCGCAAAAAAACCCGTTGGCAATATGACATAGGTTGAGCCTCCTCATTGGTTACACTAAGATTCAACAAGTGGGAAAGTATTACTTTGAAGTAATAATCGAAGTAGGGAAATTGCACATTGTTGAACATTGCATGCATTATGTGCACGATTCTACCCATGTCTCTCTTGTAGCCACCCTCAAAGTAAACGAGAGATAGGATGCTGCAAACAAAAATGGTGTTGGGCTCTCTCTATGTAATAAACGACATGTCCTCCAGACTCGGATCGGTAATCTCCATAAGCTTTACTATCTCTTGACACAAATTCAGAGTCTCCTCTTTATCGATTTCAACTCCTTCATATTTGAGTCTGTCCATGTTAAAATGCTTGCATAGAGCTTCAATCAATGTGTGACATCCTTTCACAAAATGAAATAACGCTATATTGGCAATTGATCCAAAGAAGATCTATACTCTTTCTCAAGGCTCTCAAGTCATGCCGTATATGAATATCGATTGCGATCTAGGGAATGAGTTCATTCAGGAAGTATCTCATATGGTCCTCATTGATTATCTCATATGGTTCTTGATGAATATGTGTTATGATCAACCATTGTAGTGGGTAGTTTTGATTTGATCCATACATTTCTTGGTTGAGAAAATAACATCATAGTTGTGTCTTGGGCTAAATATCATTTATATGGAAGGGCATGCCATCGTATGGGTTTTCATTAGTTTCGTGTTCATTGTCCCATAGTTTTTCAAGGTCAATTCGATTAAACAAACTTCCCTCATGATTCAAATGTGTTGGATCATAGGCGATCTTTGAATACAGTGCCACACAATTATTATTGTTACTCATCATAATGGAGTCATTGTGTTGAGTATTCAAGACGGCCCTATTATCCCCTAGCTTAGGGATAACTAAGGAGATCACGTCTCGAGGCCCACAAGTCCTAGACATGGAGTACCGAGAGCTAGATGACTTGAGCATGGCCCTGGGGGCCCCCTCTTTTATTCAATGCAGTCCATGTATCACCGGCAACAGTATCCATCACACTAGCCTGGTCTTGAAGTAGCAGTGAGTCTTTCTCCATGAAGTAATGAGTCCGGGTATCATGGTATGTATGCCTCTGATTTTTGAAGCACTTGAACATGTTGTATTGAATCCTTCTTTATTTCATGACGTTTGCTTGGAAATTATGCTCTTTGCCTCGTTCGTACCTGGAAGGGTGACATGGTGTCCTAGTAAGTTGATTTTCCTTTAGGATGGGTTGCTACTGGTGGATTTGTGAAAAGTCATCGTCCATTCCCTCCATACTTACCACTTTCCATCTTTATTCCTTCCATCTCCCCTATCCTTGTTTGGGCATTGGGATTGACTACACTAGGAAGGGTTGTACCTTACCTTGTGGGAAGAAGGGGCTAAAGGTCCAGAGGGTAAAAGTAGCTGGCAAGAGTTAAAAGCCAATGTTGAAACCTTCGAGATGCTTCCCCCAGGGATCCCCGAGAAACTGGTGAAAATCTTCTCAGTAAGAAAATGGGACCCATAAGATAACATAAACACTCAAGATACTAGTTGATGGATAGGAGGTCTCATCACGAGCCGACCTATTATGACCATGGGCATGTAGCGGTATGACACTACCACCTATTTGGTCACCAAGCTAGGGTAGTGGCTCTTGGTGGCATAGCCAAGAGAAAGGGGGTCTCATCACGAGCCAACCTTCTCATTTCCGTGAAATGTTTGTGGATAACGTTGTCACCTCTAGTCATCAAGCCATGACAGTGGCCCTCAACTATTTCCTTGAAGCACAAGAGCAAAAGATCAAAATAAATAAAGATAAGAGAAAAAGGCAATGAATGGGCTAGGAAACAATTGCGTTCATGACAAGGTGCAACTCGCCCTCTATAAAGGCACCCAAAGGTAAGACTTTACATTTCTCTGCTATCACATGCACCCCATGCCCAAATATTTACCCTATGCCACCTCATACACTTACATGACTTGGACTAGATCCCACATGGGAAACACCCCAAACTTAAGAGAGGTTAGCCCAATAGAACACCCCAAGACTTTCTCCAAACCTAACTTGTCAAATTGCATAACTTCTTTGAGCATTTGTTTGGGTTAAGGGGGGTTTGATGCACATGTTTGGGTAATTTAATTATTGGATGTGATTTACATGCTATGATCCCTATGACTTATGAATCCCTGGAGGGCGTACTTGTTGCTGTAGGACCTTGCCTGGTGGATAGGTGCACATGGGGGGATGATTAGATCGGACCTTCACAGGGCTCAAAGCCCACCGATGGATGCTGAGACCCCAGCCAAGGGGCATGACAGGGATTGAAAACTTGCACTGGGAGAAAGAAGGACGTTGCCTTTGGAGGCACCTTGGCAGACCTAGACCCAGGGGATCTTGCTCCTCCCACATGGATGTTAGCCCTTGAGGGCCCTAGAGGTCATCATGGATACCCTAGACGTCATCTAGAGCTGGTCTTGTCATCTTGGACGACATTTATGAGGCATTGGCACATATGGGCAGGGTTTCATGCCTTTGGAGGCCCAACGTTTCACCTTCCCTGCTCGATGTTCCATACTTGAAGCTCAACGTTACCCTAGAGGGGCATGACGTCACCCCTGGAGTGATTCTTAGATGCAAATTAATTTTGTTTTGTCCAAATTTAATTTGTGTAAAAAACTAGCTAGGTCGGCCCAGTAATTGTGAACTGAAATTAATTTTAGGTTAAATTTTGTATAAATAAGCAGAAAGTGACATTCATTTCCATAACAACTTGTCATTGGAGACAAGAGGTACAAAATTTGTGCCCTATTAGGGTTATTGGCTGAAATTGTGAGGCGCCACTCTTGTTTAAGGCTCATCTTTGCAACTTGGATCAATTTTTGAAGTTTTATGGCGATCTTGCATGGTATTCTCATGATTATTCTCGGTGCAAGTAAGTGAAATCTGCATTTTGTCATCTATTTAATGGTTTTATTTGTTCATACAAGATTATGAAATTGCATGGTGTATTTAATGCTTGAAGTAAGAAACTTAAGTTGCTACTTTCTTACTTTTTATTTGCCAATCTTTTCACTAAATTGATCTACTAACTAGTGAAACCCTAGAGCCCTAAATTGCTAGCACTCTAAGGGTTTGCATTTGGTTATTGTTGCATAAGTTCTACTCCATAAAAAGCTAAGGAGAGCAAGGCGCTAGGGCCTAGAAGTGCCTACACCCTAGCACTTTGTCTCTTGAGGTCAAAATCTAGGAGGACTTGAGTTACTACTCCTAGACTTTTTTCCCTCTTAGACTTTTGTGTATCATCATTAATTTGCAGCCTTAGAAGAAACCGCCCTTCTTGACTCCATTACCCTTGAAGGCACTAGTCCTCTTCTCTTACTTCTTGAAAAGACTCAACTCAAACTCTTTCACTTCATACTCTACTAATTTACTAACCTAGCATAGATTACTAACCACTAAGTCAGCTGCTGCTAATATCACTGTTACAGCCTCTTCTTAGCAGCTTTATCAAGCCTATTAACTAAGTAAACCAACGCAGAAATTGCACAAGTCAAAGCACTATCACTTTGAGGCTTTAAACTATCCTTGCTACTATTCTAAAGGTGCGTTTCTGAAGCTGTTATAAATCACTTTGCTGCTGTTGTAACTCTTGCTACAACCACATTTTGCAGCCCTTATCAGCCCATGCTAACAACAAAACTGCCTAGAAACTTGTGCTAGGCAAATTGTTATCATTAAGTGCCAAAAGTGTGTTATTGCCTTAGAAAAGTACTTTTTTTATTAAGTGGTTTGCTGCTGTCATAGCTATTAAATTGCTGCTGTTATAAACACTTTGACAACCCCTTTTTTAAGTCATTGATTGACTTGTATTTATCTTGAAAATTGTGAGTGACAAAGCATTATCAAGTTTGCAAGACCCTTGTATCTTTTCCTTGTCATCATAACTTGCAACTCTCAAAATACATTGCTGCTACTGTAATCTCATCTTTATTGTATAATAACTTGTTCTGGCAGCACATAATTTGTTTAAGAAGTCATTGATTATAATTGTTGCTACTAACGTTTGATGTTTCATTGGTAAAGGGTAGGTACAAATCCACTTTCACTTTCCCTTGTCCCTCTAAACTTTACCCAAGTGACTTCTTCTGTTGAGTGACCTAGAGAGAGGGGTGGGTTTTCAC
>JASDQU010738083.1:198182-216766 GCA_032191745.1 Picea mariana | reverse complement strand
AAATGACCAATTAAAGGCATCATGTTGTCTTTGATGGAATCAAAGATGATCCTTTTAGCCTTGGTTTGTTTCCTCTTATATGCTGCCCTAACTGTGTTTGTAGTAGGTTCTTCAATCTCTCTAGTGATATAGTCTTCTAGATCATTTTCTTCAAGTATGTTTATTATTCTGTATTTCCAGGCATTAAAGTTTGCTGCCCCTACAAGTCTGTCTTCAGCTTTGACTGATAAGGAAGACATGTTTGAATCTATGCTAGATTAGATGACTGTAATCTGCAAAACAACCCTCATAAAGTGGATCTGTGTAGGCTCAAGTTAGATTCTTCGAGCTCTGTTTACACCCTTAGCTCTGAAACCATGTTAGAATTAGGGTAAATTTGCAAAACAGTAGTATCTTTTAATTTCAGTGATCAGAAACAGCTAGATCTATAAGTCAACAGAGATAGAACACATAGAATGTAGATCTATGAAAGACAGCAATAAACTTATAAAGGAAACTCTGATCTAATTATGAATAGAAACTCAGATCTAAGGAAATAGTACTCTGATCTACAGTAACAGTGAACAGATCTGAAAGATACAATAGATCTATAAGGCTATACACAGATTTCAGATCTAACAACTTAGTTTGATCATTACTCAATTGAATAACTTGTAAATTCAAAGCATGTCTTCAGATCTACTCAATGCTAACTAGGTTAAACAATTTCCAGGGGCCCTAGGCTTATCTATGGGTTTTAACTGCTTGGTCCTAGACCAAGAACCTCAGTTGTATACTGGGGGCCCTCTCAGGGGTCTTTACTGCTTGGTTATTCACCAAGAACCCCAGTCGTATATTGGGGGCCCTCTCAGGGGTCTTTTGCCATGGCACTGACTGTTTGGTCCTAGACCAAGTGCCCAAGGAGTGCACTGGGGGCCCTRGATCTCGTCTAGGGTCTTAGCCATCCTCCAAGAGAATGGCTCTTGCAGCTGCTTATAAATTTAACAGTTTGTCCTCCAATAATTGCACATTTTCTACATCTTGGAAGCATAATAAACTTTTGCTGAAATACTAGGCCTTTTGAGCCTGCCATGACCTGTAAAGATTCTAGTTTGTCCAGTGCACATTTTGTAGCTAGACTTCACCACTCTTTATTTCATTTTGCTACTCCACCAGCCAAACTGAATCCCGATGGCTGTCTTGGATATGTCTTGCTTTGCTATAGAAGCAACTTTGCTTGTACTTTCCTAGAGGCCTTTTTTCCACTCATACTTTTCAACATCACAATGTTCTAATTAGTTTACTACAACAACAAATAAACAAAATAAACCTGCTCCTGCTCCTGCTCCTTACCTTTGTTCATAGGTCTCATGCTTGGTCATTCATCTTTTAGAGTCTCAGTTGAGGAATCTCCTTAAAATGCACATCATCCAAGGTGTTGTAGTACTGCTTAGGTCTTTCTTAATCCGCCTTGGAGCATTTCCAACCTCTTCCTTGTTGTGCTCTTCATGCACACTACGATTTGATGACTATCTCTCAACCTCCAACTTGGCTGATGTTTCAGCCTCAAAACAACCACCATTATTAAATTTCTGATTAGATATCAGATCTGATCAAGGCTGGAAAATCACTGTACTTTCATCCATAATCACATCACCATTGATTGTTCCCTTAGTGGTAGCATCAAACAGTGTATAAGCCTTATGCTAAATACTATAACTAACAAAGTTACAAACATTAACTTCTTACATTTAGCATCTAACTTGGTTCTCTTCTCTTCTAGAACTAAAATTAAGCAACAAATTCAAAAGCTTTGATGTGACTAACATGAGGCTGACCTAGCCTCTTTTGGGGTTGGTACAACTTATATTGTATGAGGTCCCATCTTGTGATTTTCATCACATTGATGGAGATTTGCTGCTGGTACTCTTCAAGCATTGGACCGACTTGGGGGGGAATTCATCTTCATGGCATCGTATCATTTGATGGAGATCTTTGGTTGGGGGGGTATCACTTCTACTTGGTTGGATGGCTGAACCCTCCCCAGCGAAACCATTGTTTGAAAGATGAAAATCACAGTCCGATTTCAGGAAACTGTAGCCTATTGGTCCCATATAAGAGATTCATGATTTTCCTCAATTTGGCACAGTCCATTATTTAAAACATTTTACTTGAAACATGAACATTTGGGTAATGGATCAATCATAACATAACTGAACTATTCAGTGAAACATAGAAACTCCTGTATCTGGTCACTCCTTAATTGGGGATGCATACTGTAAGGTTTGAACTTGACTTTTGTGTTGCCTTTATTAAGCAAGGATATATATCAAACAGTCCTTTTTCATGATGCATATGAACTTTTATTCTGCTCATGATTTTTTTTCTGCATTTGCTTTCACAATACTTTCACATTTATGCGGGTCATCTTTTCTTTTTGGTTCACAGTGAAGGTCTTGGAGAAGCTTATGACGGAGACATTGCTTTTGCAAGTTCCTTAGAAATGTTTGGAGGGGGACATGATGACCCTATCAGTATAGCTGTTGGAGGTGATCTCATCTGTACTTTGTCACTCTTGTTTTATTTATCCTTCATTGTGCTATCACCTATCGTGAGAAGTAATTGAAAATATTCTAATGTTTAAGCAGCACTTGTAGTAGACTTGAATATATTTGGTTCCAAAGCCTTAGTATACCTCAGTTTGTGCCTTTTCATTCCCATTAACATGTTATGTGTGTTTGTTCGTGTTTGTTTATTTGTATATTTGAACCTTGGACTAGATTATTTATAGTGGTGGATTTCTTTAGATCAGGAATTTTTCTTTCACATGTAAAAGATCATTTCCCTTTTGTGGTCTGAAGATTTAGCACAGTAGCTGATTTCTAATTTCTTTTGTTGGTCAATTCTTGTTCATTAGCATTTGCAATTGACTTTCAGAGGTAAATGCTAAAAGCCAAGTTTTCTGTCATATTGCTTTTGTTTACACTTAGAACTCAGGACACATAGGAAATGACTTTTTCTGGTTAATGGTAGTCTCGAGTACTGACATTTTGATTCATTTAAAATTTCTGGAGAAGAAATATGATAGCCTTCTCAAAACATGCAAAAGTTCCACAGAACTAGAGCATGGTTCCATATGCCCTGGCTGTTGGGCACGGTGCCTAAAAACCAACTTTTCGTGAATTTCAGCCGCAGGATTTTTCTATTGAATTGAATTTGGAAGTAGATTCTACTGTAGTTATCACTTGAAATGGTCTGGTAACAAGGTAACTAGGAATCGGATTACTGTCACCACAATCTGGTTCCTCTACACTTCAGGCTAGTGCGTGATAGCCATAAGAGGGATCTCATATCTGCAAAACAGCTTGCTGGAAATTATATTTTTGCTTGTTAAATAAGTGAACAGCTTAGCTGAAGAGTACAGCTTTACACATAAAATGACTTTTAAACCTCGTTTTCTGTGCAAATCTGCAAGAATACGTACATATCTGCAAGTATTACTTCTGTAAAACGTAAACAAATGATTTTTATCTTTTAAATGGACTGGTTCTCGAATCCCAAGGGCTATAGAGTTAGAAAAGAAGAAAATTGCAGAAGTAGATACTGAATCTAAGTTGTGTGATTCGGGAAAGGCCATAAAAAGTAAACAAAACACATCTAGAATAATAGATTGTCTGCCAAAAGTATTTCACCTTTATAACCAGAGCTGCAAATACAATTTCCAAAAATCCAAGCTACATTCACAGAGCAATTGAGGGGATTAGATCCTTCCCAATTGCTTTACCTCTGTATAGAACCACAATACAATCAAAACTTCTCCATGGAAGCGACCTCTAATCTCTCACCAGAGATGCGCTCACTCACTCTCTAGCTGAACAAAATAATGGAAGAGTCAGAAGAATGAAGCAAAATAACGGTCATTCTCTCATCATCTGACTCTCCTCTTTTATAGATGAGAGTGGTAGTGGACTATGGAGACTTTCCAAGAAAAGAACGAGGGAGAAGCCAAGAATAACTCCCAATGAAATGCCCCTCATCCATGCATGCAACTAGAACTCTGGGCCTTTCCTAACTTTGGCTCCACTAGAGGAAAATAGTTCGGCCATCATGTAAAATATAACTTTCTAAGTCAAGTGTGGATAAGGTAGAAATGGATAAGATAGGGTTCAAAAATAGAATGCACGAGTCCTCCAAGAGTGCACCCTCACTCCAGGTGCATGAATGTACGTGAAGTCAACTCAACTCCACTTTGAAGTAGGGTGCACTTCTCCTTAGGTATGCATGGATAAGATGGGATCCAAAATTAGCATGAATAGAGCCTTGCTCATGAGTGCGTTCTACTAGACCATTTTTTTTGAAAAATACGGCATATATTTAAAGAAAACTATTTACAAATAGTGATGCAAAAACTGGAAGGGTATATACAATGGACATCATAACATCTTTTGTAAAGCAACTAAAGCTGAAATAAAATTAGAATAATTTGTGGGATCAATATATTGGGCATCTTTGATCAACAAAGCACCCTTGGCTATGAGTCAATGGTGTATCTCATCTTGCCACCAAGAGCAAAAAGTAGACAATGAGCTATGCTCATTGTCAAAAACAGACTTACATATGACTTTCCATAGGATGAATAAAGCTGAAATCTGCAAACACTGCCATATCCTGGAGAAAGCAGTACGAACTAGAAAATGGCCATCACCAAATACTGCTGCATGCCAATGCAACTTCTCTTGAAAAAGAGTTGAATGCTGATCCTCAACATAACTCCAACAACGTTTGGCAAACAAACACTCCCGAAAAATATACTTCAGTGTCTTTGAGCAGTGATAAACTTGACATAGCCTATCTAAAAGTCCACTCCTGGCCAACCAAGCCTTGGATAGGATCCCTTGATAAATCACCAAGTAAAAACCCTCAGCTTGTAGGAAAGCCAAACATACCACACATTATGAAGCTGATGCACCCATCTATCCTTCACATTAGTGGACACCCATCTCAAATTGAGGACCAAGGATAATGGATGTTGTCGATGAAGCATCGAATACAAATACTGAGAGTCATATTGGAAAAGTGGGCTACCAAAAATCCATCCCCAATCTCTCCAAAAAGGCATTGACATCCGGATATTCATTTTGAACAACTCAGACTTTGTAATTGTTGATGATTACAGCTTCGTGAGACATCCTCCAGGACACAGACTGAGTGAGTCGACCTATGAGAGAGCCCATGTGTTGGGTGTGCCCATGAGATGGGTGTGTCCTTCCTCTTTGGATTGAGATGAGACGATGTGTGCCCTTGTGTGGGGTGAGGATGCCCATGAGATGGGTGTGTCGTTCCTCTCTGGATTGAGATGAAACGATGTGTACCCCTGTGTGGGGTGAAGGTGCCCATGTGATGGGTGTGCGTCAGACTATGGACTAAGTTGTTATGACGTGTGGTCTCCTGCCTTGTGGACTCAGTCGAGTCAGGCTTCAGATGGTACTCTAGATGATTCTCTCGTGGACTCAGTGAGATAGAGATATGTTGAGTAGGACGTCCTTGTGGCTGAGCACTGGTGGATGTGCCCCTAGTGGCTGAGCACTAGTGGATGTGTGAAATCCCCTGCTATATTGTCTGAGAGTAAGATTTACCTGTAACCCTAATTCTGATGTAAAGGGTATAGGTCGACTCCACCATTAAAGATAATTAATGTTTATTGTAATAATTAATTATTTTCTGAGTTATTGAGGTCGGCCCTATTGTGCCAATAGACACCACTTTTGGTCTGTCCAGTCTAGTATAAATAAAGGTGATTTTCCCATTGAGGAAACACAAGTCACTTGTCATTTGGAAATTTCAGCAAGTACATCTTCTAGTGCTGAAGTGCGCACCTCTCTTGGGCGCAAGTTTCAAGGTAGTAGAGCACCCTCTTATGTGCATTAGGGTTTCATGGTTGGAGGATCTTCACTTGAAAATATAGCAAAGGACTGCTGGGTTTTTCTCCCTTGTTGAGAAGGGTTTTCCTAGGATATTTCTTGTGTTCTTGTGCATGGTATTTCTTCTTGTGATCTTGGTTATTGCAGCAATTGTGAATGGTGTAGTTGCATTTTTTTATGGTTCAAGTACATGAATAAAATGAAATAAACCTCATGCTTGAGCTTAACATAGTGAAAATTCAACAGTAATAAGGCTACTCAATTCCAAAATACAAGGATGGTTAGGGGCAATCAACCCATACTCCTAAGTAAGAGAACGCTAATCCTTCTAGCTACGAGAGTAAGAATCCCAGATATCACTCCAAAAGAAAATGCCTTTCTTGTTCAATCCGGGATGACTGGCTAGATCCCACCTTGCTCGACTACCCTCCCAATCCAATGGACCAGACCTACAAGAATCCTCCAAGCCCACTAAATACTTCAAAAAATAAGGGAACTGAAGACCTAAAACAAGTGGGGAGAATAGATAATATCACATAACTTGAAAGCCCTTCTAACGCGACTAGTATATTGAGCAGTCATCACTCGGTGCCAAAACGTAACCTGTCAAGGAGTGGAACCCTCTAAACATCTCACCATCCACTTGGTTGCAAGGGTATTTCTCTGAGTTGCGGTATCAATTAAACTAAGATCCCACTTGGCCTTGGGCACAATTCAAACATCCCAAGGCACCAATGAAAGACCCCTCTAGCCACCATACTTAGAGCATAGGTATAACTATAGATTTTTCTCCAACTGTTGAACCTGAGTTCTGTTAGGGAAACAACAAGAGGCATAATAGGCATGGGAAGCTTGAAGAATGCATCCAACAACCGTTAACTTCCTAGCAAAGGGAAGGTCCTTATAATGCTAGACGTGCAACTTGATCTGAATCCTTAAAGACACCAATCTCACATAGCTACTGGCCACAAGTCAACCCCAAAAGGGATAGCCAAATACCTCACAATGACCCTAGTTCAAATATAAGTTCATGCTACAGGAATCCATTTCGATGGTGCATCCAACCCAACCAACCAAATAGTCTATCTTGTGAGCATCGACCATAGAACTAGAAGCAACACAAAACGTGTCTAAGCGTGTAAAGTGGTTGTCAACCATCTTAGAACCTCATTCGGAGTTGAACGCCTTGATCTTGCCCTGCAATACGAGTAGACTCCAACAAGTAGTCCAGAGCATCAGTCGTCAACACCTATAGATAAGGATCAAGGGGGTACCCCTGATGAATAGATTGATGCAGTAGAATCCATGAGGACAAAGCATTATTCATTGAGACAAAGGCATAAGTATCGATGAAGAGGATATTCACCATAGCCACTCAAGGTAGGCCGAAACTAAGGCAAGTTAGCCTCTCTGAAATGAACAACTAGTCCACTCGATCGTAAGATAATTTTAAGGACAAGGGACTGATGACCAGTCTTCTAGGACCACTCTATAGCCTCCCATGTTGAAACCATGGTGTCAAGGATAAAAATCATGTGAACAAAACCAGTGTACTCGTGACACACCACATATCGCATAGTTGAATGGATTTTCAGAGTCAATGCCTTGGCCATGATTTTATAAGCAATTGTGAGCAAAGTAATAGGTTACCATCCCTCAATAGAGTTCCTTGATGTGTTCTTCATAATAAGATTGATCAAACCTTGATTAATGAACTTTGAGAGTTTTCCTTAGGTGAAGAATTCAAAGGCCAAGCAACAAAAATCATCACCAATGGTATCCCACATGGCCTTGTAAAATTCACAAGGAAGGCTATCCATACCCAACAACTTGCCATTTTGCATAGAAGTCAACGTGGCAAATAGCTTTGCCTTGAAAAAATATCTATCCAACTTATCCTAGTCACCACTCGAGACTTTGCAAGGAACAACCCCGCAACATGTATATCATTAGTGGTCTTTTACTTCGTTACTATTAACATATATATCATGTGCTGAGCAGTAACAACATAAACAAGAGACAGAAAAGAACACAAGAGATTTATCCTGGGAAAACCCCAAATGGGGGAAAAACCCAACAACCTTTCTTAGATAGATTTTGTTCACAAAGCAAGTCCAATCAGATAAACCCTAGCACAAGTGCTAGCTCAACCAGAAATACCACCCCAACTGCAGCATCAACACCATACAAAGGTAGCACACCTCCTTGAGGAGTGGCGCACAAGAGAGAGATACCAAAAGACCGAGCAATAATAAACTGTGCAACTGCAGCTACTGTGTCACCTCCTCCAGACTTGCGCCTTGCTTCTGTGTAGCTGGGAGAGTGTGAGTGAGTGAACAAATGAGCTAAGGCGCCTCCTTATTTATAGTCTTCCTGTCCTTCTAGCCGGGTCGACTTCTCTTCTGGGAAGGTGTCTTTTCATTATACTTTATTCTTCTGGGCCGACTTCTCTTCTAGGGTATTTCAACATCTATCCAATGGATCTCTTGCTTCCGAAATCTTTTCCGCATCTAAGAAAGGTCATCTAGGAGGGAAAGATCCTTGCGCAGCTACCAAAACAACAACACTCCCTCTTAGCTAGGGAGGCATCTTTCACGATGTCTTCATCTGGTAGTCCATTGATTACTTTGCAATTTGCTAGCAGGCACACGACTGCTACAATTCCTTCGGTAGCTCGAATCATCAGGCACAGTCTCTGCGATCAAACGGTAGCACACACATCTACATCCAAACGATTTGGTAATCTCCATGACAATCAGCTAGTAGCACACAACTACTACAATGTCATCCAATAGATCACAACTGCTGCCAAGTAGTACACAACTACTGTCCAGTGACACACACAGTTACTGCTAGTGGAACACATCCACTGTAGTATCACACAGCTACTGTCCGGAGTCACACAGCCTACGCCAGTGGAACACATCCACCGAAGTAGCACACAACTATCGTCCGAAGTAACACAATCTCTGCCAGTGGAGCACATTCACCGTATGAGCACACAACTACTGTCTAGAGACATATAGTCTCTGCTAGTGTCACAACCACCAAAGTAGCACACAACTACTGTCCGAAGTCACATAGCCTCCGCCAGTGGAACACATCCACCGTAGTTGCATACAACTATTGTTCAGAGACACATAGTCTCTGCTAGTGGTACACAACCACCGAAGTAGCACACGACTATTGTTTGGAGTCACATAGCCTCTGCCAGTGGAACACATCCACCGTAGTAGCACACAACTACTGTCCAGAGATACACAGTCTTCACCAGTGGTACACAACCACCAAAGTAGCATACAACTACTGTTCGGAGTCACACAGTCTCCGCCATAGTCTTATGACTATGTGTGTGGTGTTTCTTCTCTCAGCAGGTTCGACAATGCATTACCCCCTCAGTCACCTCACGTGACTGATCCAGGGAACCCTTGGCCAAAGGGGTTAGTCGGCATGAGAAGAAACAACACACCTCCCTCTCAACAAGGGTGGACATTCGACAACACTCCAAGCTTGTCCCTGAAGTACTCATACTTCACTCTTGACAAGGGCTTAGTGAGGATGTCCGCTATCTGCTCGTCCGTGGATATGTACTGGAGCTCCACAACTCCTCTCTACACCATGTCCCAGATATAATGATGTTTGATCTCTATATGCTTAGATCTGTTCATGGAATACATGGTTCTCGGTAAGCTTCATGCAACTTATATTGTCACAATGTATCAAAGTTGGCTCCAATTCTAGATCAAATATCTGACTAGCACCTCTGGTTATGTATGATAGTCATCCTCATGAGCACCTTTGGTTATGTATGATAGTCATCCTCATGAGCACCTTTGTATGAGGGAGCACTTAGGCAATGAGTTATCGTTTCCTCGACACTGTGTCTTTCCAAACCCCTATTTGACTTTTTCTTTATTGATTCAACTTTTTGGCTTTTGATTTTCATTTGCTAGGTCCTTTTTGTTAGGTATGCATTCATTGCATAGGACTTGGGGTGAAGGCCTCTTACTGAGGGTGTAGAACTCATGCTTCTTTATTCTTTCTTGGTTCTTGACTTTGCTCTTCTATCTTCTTTGTTTTGCTTCGGATTTTGAGTTTAGCATTTGCTCTCTCTCTCTCTCTCTCTCTCTCTCTTTATATATATATATATATATATATATATAGATATATAAGCTGCATCGACCTCAAGCATTCTAGTTCCTTCTCATGGGATTATGAGGCATGGAATTTTATGGGTGACATATGACAACCAACCCAAAAGAAGGGATAATGAAGATGGGAAGGATGGAGCATGTTGCATATGGGTTGGGATATGGACACGTTACCCTTATCAAGGCCCCCTAGTAGTACAATTTTTCCCAAGAGTGACAATGCTTGACTAGGAGATGATGATGACCACCAAGGTGAAACAAGGTAAAAGGTATAAGTTCAAAGCATCATGATCCATCATCCAATTCAACCCATGGTCACTATTTTCATGTCAAAAACATTGAGCATTAGCACTTGATATGAAGCATCCGAACAAGGTACCTCGTGTTTGTCATGCACCGTATCATCTGATGTGAGTGAGTTGAGAATAGAGTGGGAGGTATTTGTGGGCAATTGTCTGTAGAGAATCCTAAAAGTTATCATCATAATTGTTGCCTATGGTGTGGATTATGGGAGAAAAAATCTCTTCTAGTTACCCCTAGATGTGAAACACATAGATCACACACAATCCAATCAATCGATCTTGGCTCAAACGAGTGATCCAAACACATCATTCCTCTAGATCTGAGCTAGAAGCTACCACATAATTCTACAAATAGGATAAAAGAGAAACCACCACCCTTCCATTCCCCCGATAATACTCTAAAGTCCGAAAAGGGCCATTGCAACAATAATTCATCTGATTTTGAAGCTCAAAACCTGCTGACTTGACTTCCTATAAGAAAATTGCATCCAACTAGAAATGTTGCAAAACTCCTTGGACAAGCTGCTTGCGACTGAGAATCATCATCTCTTACACATCTAAGATTCTAGAGAGAGTTTCATTCCAAAGGAAGATGAAGACCTAAATTACTGAACTTGTTATCTATCTCAAAACTTGGAAAATGATGATCAAACGATTGAACCATCATGTCCTCATAGGACTTCACCCACAACTTGGGGCTTTATTCACCCTTGGACCTACCTACATGAGTGGGGGAGGAAACTTCCTCTCATTTGTTAGATTTAATTTGCTAGATTGGCTCAATCTCTATGCTACTGGAATCAGAAAGGGTTGAAACTCGGAGCACAGATCTAAGGATTGGAGTGCTTGAGACTGTCACACTACTACGAACAAACTGTTGCCCATAGGTTGAACCACTAGGTCATGTGAGCCCCTCGTTGAGCTCAACCTAGGAGCACTTGCTACAAGACAATCTTCACCTGAGCCATGGGACCACAAACTCTCGATTGTGCACCACTTGAAGAAGAATCACCCACTCCCGCAACAACCACCACTAAGGGGCCACCACTCCCTACTCCCAGGCCTAATGCCATCGAAATGCCAACTGCCCTTGGGCCTTGAGAGGCAGGAGCACTAACACTCGCACTAGTGGCCTCCCTTGGCTTAAGTCGTTGAAGACAACAATCCCTAATCAAATGATCTCGAGCCTAGCAGGTGAAGGAAGCATGTGGGAGATTGAGACATAAACAAACCCCTAGATTATCCCTAAAAGAATTCCATTGGCCATCGAGGATAAGAACTTCACTAAAATGTTTGGCAAACATATCAATGAAAGGCCACATGTTAGCCGATAGGGCTAGAAATTCTAGTCAATGTGTGTAATTGGCCTCACCATGATCATCCGGTTAAAAACCTACCCTCTAGGGCTACACATAAGCAAGGGAACCACCAATATTCCAAGTACCAATCTGTCACACCTGGCATGTAGTGGCATCAACAGGTAGGGTTGTGAATTCTAGCCAAAGTGGGTAATTGGCTTGACCCCGATCATCTGGGTTAAAATTCACCCTCCAAGATTGCACATAAGCAAGGTAGCCAACAATATTCCAAGTACCAAACTGTAACACCCAGTTCACAATAACATTTGAATTAAACGGGAGGAAAACATATTTTGAACTTGGATCCTAGTTCAAAAGGCACCATTGGTTAAATGCATCCTCATCTAACATTCAAGGTAAGAAAAATCACCCCTCTTGTCTCTAATTACACCTATCCCTCAAAATACTCTTTGTTGTCAACAAGTAAGAAGTTAAATTCATTTGGATCTGAACTTGTTGAGGAACTAGCATTAACTGAAGGCTATACAAAGGAATCTACCTATGGCCTCGAGCTAGGCTACGATGGTGGTGCCAAATCAAAGGGTTTTCCCATGCTCATCACTTCCATTGAAGACAAATGCAAGAGGGGACTCGCCAACGTGTGGATTCCACAGGGGGACCACACCTTCCATACCCACAGTGACTTGTGTTCCCTCTTGTTTGACATCCATTTCTTTTGTATTAGGGCTTAAACCCACCACAACTTCCTCTTCCATGGCGACAACAACTCCCTTTGAGGGAAGAAGGGGCCCCTCCTTCTTGCTCTTGCTCACACTAGAAACCATAACCCTTGTAAATTTGGCATTTAGAGAACAAACCACGCTTTGATAGAGCCATCATGTCTCATCATTAACAACTCCCAAGTAAATGTTTGATGTCTTATCTCGATTATATGAAGGAAAGAACATCAACCGGAAGATGACCTTGATGGCTCTATCAAAGTGTGGTTTGTTCTCTAAATGCCAAATTTACAAGGGTTATGGTTTCTAGTGAGCATGAAAAGTTTTATCTCTTTATTGTATTCTTCAAGCACAAGATGACACCTAGTATCGAGCTTGATAAGAAGCTTGAAGGTGCTGATAACTTTCGAGCATGGAAGTATAGAGTGATGTTCATTCTAGAAGAGAATGATCTAGAAGATTTTGTAAAAGAAGTTCTAGAACCCGATGAAGATGAGGCCAAAGCAAAGTACTAAAAGAACCTAGTGAGGGCAAAGAGAATCGTTGCTGATTCTATCAAGGATCATTTGATCCCCCATGTCTCAACATTAACAACTCCCAAGTAAATGTTTGATGCCTTATCTCAATTATATGAAGGAAAGAACAACAACCAGAAGATGACCTTGAGAACACAACTCAAGAATGTGAAGATGCAAAGTTCTGAAACTATCCTATCATACTTCACAAGAGTGTCTCAGATCAAATAACAACTAGAAGCCATTGGAGACACAATCGAAGAAGTCGAGTTGGTGATGGCTACCTTGAATGGTCTCCCCAGATCTTGGGAATCATTCATTTAGGGCATATGTTCAAGAAGAAGGATAACAAGGTTTAGCATACTGTGCAAGGATTGTACTCATGAAGAAGCTAGATTGGCAGCAAGAGAAGAGAAACTAGGAGATGAAGAAAATCAAGCCCTAGCAGCACATACCCAAAAATGAAAGAGCAAGAAGGAAGTTCACTCACATAAGAAACCTCATGGATTACAAAAGTCTCACAAGTTCAAGAAGGATTTCTCAAGTTACAGATGCTTCATTTGTCAGAAGATGGGACACATTGCCATAAACTGTCCCAACTCCAAAGGTCAGGTTAGAAAAGGAAAGTATAGAAGACATCATGCTCATGCCGTAGAAGACGATGGACATGATCATGAGAAAACCAAAGAAGAAGACTCAAGTGAAGAATATGTTTTGATATCAGCTCTTACAGGTACAGTCACTCATGGAAGTGACACATGGCTTATTGATAGTGGTGCTTCCAAGCACATGACTGGTTATAAGGAATCTCTCTCAGATCTAGTTTATAAAGATTCACTTCACAAGGTGAAGTTAGGTGATGACTATCAATATCCCATTAAAGTAGGAGAAGCATCCTACAAGTTAGACTCCGGAAAACCGATGAAGATGAAGGATGTGTTGTATGTACTTGGTTTGAAGAAGAATCTCCGTTCTATCTCAGCTTTAGATGAGAAAGGATTCAGAGTTGCTTTCATTGACGATGAAGTCCTCTTTTGTCCTAGAGGAAAATCCATTGATGATGTCGTAGTGATTGGGGTACAATAAGGTGGCTTATACAAGTTAAAAGGACGTTCTGTTTCAGCATTAATACTCAATACAGTTACTCCAAGTGAACTATGGCATAGGAGGTTTGCTCATATACATTACAAAGCCCTATCGATCGTGAGCAAGATGGTGACAGGTTTGCTAGACATCCAAGTGGAACATGAAGGAATATGCAAGGGATGCGCACAAGGCAAGAATGTGAAGAAACCATTTCCAAGCAGTGATAGCAAAGCTAAGTGAGTCTTGGACATTATACATTCAGACGTGTGTGGATCGATGTCAGCCGCATCACTCAACAATTATGTATACTATGTTTCATTTATTGATGATTTCTCACGTAAAACTTGGATTTACTTTTTGAAGGCTAAAAATGAAGTGTTCAACAAGTTCAAAGAGTTCAAGGCACTTGTTGAAAACTTGTTTGAAAAGAAAATAAAGATTTTGAGATCAGATAATGGAGGTGAATTCACTTCAGATGAATTCAAGACATTCTGTAAAGAAGTTGGGATTAAGAGGGAGTTCTCTACTCCCTACAATCCTCAACATAATGATGTGGCAGAAAGAAAGAACTGTACAATCATGGAAGCAGTGAAGGCCATGATTCATGATCAAGGTTTACCGATGCATCTGTGGGCAAAAGCAGCTAGAAATGTTGTATATGTGCAGAACAAAAGTCCCCACAGAGTCCTTGGGAACAAGACACCAAAWGAGATGTTTACAGGTGAAAAGCCAGAGGTTAGATACCTGATGTTTTTTGGCTGTCCAGTATATGTACATGTCCCCAAAGACAAGAGATCGAAGTTGGACCCTTTAGGCAAGAAGGGTATATTTGTTGGATACAGTGAGACATCGAAGGCATACCGAGTTTACATCCCTGGCCACCGAAAGATTGAGACTAGCAGAGATCTCACCTTCGATGAGGATACAACTTTCAGTAGATCAAGACAACATAATTCAGATGAGGTTCATGATGGGGAACCTGAAGCTCCTAGAGTTACAGATATAGATAAATGTGATGATGTTGTACTAGAAGATCATGATATGGAAGAACCACATATACCCATTGATTCATCTGGAGAGATGAATACCAAGAAGAGAAGACCAACTTGGGCTCGAGAAATCATTCAAGATGCAGAAAAGTATGGTGCTCCAGATGGATCCTTCAGAGAAAGAAAGAGACTACGATCTTACTCTAGCTATGTGGCATTGCTTAGTGACATTATTGATGCAGAGCCTACTAGTTATGAAGAGGCTGCAAAGAAGAAATAATGGAAGGATGCCATGGTTGAAGAGTACTAGTCCATTGTAAAGAATGGTGTTTGGCATGTGGTTCCAAGACCGAAAGAGAAGACGGTTGTAAGTTCCAAGTGGATTTACAAGATGAAACACTCAACAGATGGAAGTATCAAGAAGTACAAGGCAAGATTTGTGGCACGTGGTTTCTCCCAAAAATAAGGAATAGATTATGAGGAGACATTTGCTCCGGTGGCTAGATACACTTCAATTAGAGCTACACTTGCATTAGTTGCAGTAAAGAAGTGGAAGGTACACCAGATGGACGTGAAGACAACATTTTCTAAATGGTGTAATAGAAGAGGAAGTGTATGTGGAGCAACCACAAGGTTTTGAGACACATTACAGTCATACACATGTGTGCAGATTAAAGAAAGCCTTGTATGGGTTAAAGCAAGCACCTAGAGCATGGTACAATAGAATTGACAGCTTCTGGATGAGCTTGGGATTTACCAAGAGTAAAGCATATTCCAACCTGTACTTCAAGGTTGTGGATGGTGGACTAGTGATATTATTGTATGTGGATGACCTGTTTCTAACAGGGGAAGAGAAGCTCATCACTGATAGTAAGAGGAAGCTTGTTGCGAAGTTCGAGATGAAAGACCTAGGCATGATGCACTACTTCTTAGGTCTAGAGGTATGGCAGAGATCGAGTGATATTTTCCTTAACTAAGGAAAATATGATGTTGAGATTCTGAAGAGATTCAGGATGATGGATTGCAAGGCCATGCCTACCTTGATGGTGACAAATCTGAAGTTGTTGAGCGATACATCTTCAGAGACAGTGGATGCCACCATGTATAGACATATGATTGGTTCGTTGATGTACTTAACGAACACGAGGCCAGATATATGTTTTGCGGTGAACACATTGAGTCAGTTTATGGTTGGGCCGAGAAGTGTTCACTTGGTTGCAACAAACCATGTGTTGAGGTACTTGAAGGGTACAATTGATTATGGACTTAGATATGCTTCAGATCGTGAGATAAGCCTACAAGGCTTTACTGATTCAGATTGGGCTTGTAGTGTTGTAGACCGGAAGAGTACAACTGGATGTTGCTTCAATATGGGATCAACTATGATCTAATGGTTTGACAGGAAGAAGACTAGTGTGGCACTCAGTAGCTGAAGCAGAGTACATAGCAGCTTGTTCAACTAGCAACGAAGCAGTGTGGCTTCGGAAGCTGCTTGTAGGATTGTTTGATCTTGAGTTAGAGACGACTTGTATCTAGTGTGACAACTAGTTGTGTGAAGTTGACTCTGAATCCAGTGTTCCATGACAAGTCTAAGCACATCGAGATCAGGTACCATTATATCAAAGATATGGTACATAGGGGAGCAGTGAAGCTCGAGTATGTCGCTACAGATGAGCAGATAACTGACGTGTTGACCAAGCCTCTGTCGAAAGTGAAATTTGTGTACTTTAGAGACAAGCTTGGTGTGGTCCAGAAGGACGTCCCTAGTAAGAGGGAGTGATTAGTTACAGTTGTGATCCAAGGCAACAACTTCAACATCTGGCAGAAGCAACGGGTGGTCATTCACGAGCATGTTACGACTACTCCAGTGATTAAGTCTGGTATGCCGAGTTACTTCTAATCCAGTGATTAAGACTGGTATGCAGATGGCTACCCCAGAGATAAATCCTGGTATGTCGAGTTACTGCTACCCCAGTGATAAAGCCTGGTATGCCAAGTTACTGCTACCCCAGTGATAAAGTGATGCAGCCTCCCCTTTCTCTCCTAAGGGTTACGCAACCTCTCAGTCAAGGATCTTCAACTCCGAGCTGAATTGGCTCTTTGAGACCTTAATGGTCTCACTTACGAACTACCATAGGTTCTTTCAGTCCTCTGTTGCAGGTACTATGGCACTCGCGACCTCCTTCTTCGCAAGACTGAACTCTTAGGTTTCAGGCGCGAGCTCTCTTCTCGTTAGCCCCTGTCGCATGTGACGTCGGGCTACGTCCTTGCGCACGCGTCCAAGAGTGGTTTGGGATCAACCGCTTTTCTCCCCACAATTTACCTCCAGTTGCCACGTACCTCTTCACCGATACTGTGGTTTCGATTGCGGCCTGCCTCAAAATTTTAATGTCCGGGCACTTTCTGGCCCCGCAATCGAGTGTAACCGTCAATCTTACGATCTTGACGGTGCTTCTGGACTGACGGTTGAGATCTACCTCTTCCAAACCAACGATTCAGATCTAATCCTCCCGAATTGGGCGGTTGATATTTACTTCGGGTCTTTTCCCGGTGCCCACGGATTTATGCCACTTGCCCTTTGGATCGGACGATTGACGTTTACTTCGGGTCTTTATCCGGGATCCACAGATTCGTGCCACCTGTTCTTCAGATTTGATGGTTCAGATCTACTTCGGACGATCCGACGCTTGAGATTTCCTTTGGACGATCGGACGATTGAGATTTACTTCGGATGATCGGACAGTCCCAAATTACTTTAGGACTTCGGAACTTTGGCAAGTGCCCTCTCTTGCGTGTGCGAAACGTTAAGGCTCGCGCACCTTGATTTGATTAGACAGTTGTTGGTCCTTTGAATCGGTGATCCAACGACCACTGTGGCTCTCCCTCCTGAGCTTCTGACTTCCTCTGACTTAGAAGAATTTCTAAGTATCCAAAGGCCTTTACCTTTGTTCCTCCTACGAGTCCGTCTCTTGGACCTCGTCTCCACTTCTGGAAAGCCCTATCCCTTCTGAGCTTTCGTCAATGGACTTTGACTTCACCCTGGCGCACACTTGCGCTCTGCGTGCAAACTTGCACTGGTTCTCCCCGAGTTTTCAACTTACTCAGTTTCTAAGGGATTCGACCCTTCTGCGTCTTTCAAAAGACTTTCTGGTGCCCTCTTGCCACAGTCTGTGCTCGATCTCCTGAGCTTTCGAACTCGAAACAAGTTCGCCTCTACGCACACTCTTTGCGCTTAGTATGCACACTCTGCATACAAAAGTTCCACGCTATCTCTCCTGAGCTTCGAGTCGAAAAAGACTCTCTTACACTCACTCCTTGCGTTCAGTATGCACTCCTTGCATAACTTACAGAAGAGAACAATTGAAACTTATACTAACATCTTACAGTTTCAGATACTCGAAACGAAAACTCATTCATTCATGAAAATAACAATAACAGGGAATTGCAAACAGTAACAACACTATGCATTTGGATCAATTTTCCTCTGTTATATTCATTCAAAAGTAAATGGCTACAGCTATGATCAAACAACAACTAAAAAATCAGAATTTTCCTACTAACTCGCAACAGCCTCATTTGGGCGTACAAAACCTCTATTTATCT